>QMIH01001994.1:3871-34330 GCA_003987875.1 Clarias batrachus
ATGAAATCGAGGGATGAAATCGCTGTGGATGAAATCGATAAGCATCTAGCTCTGACGTCTGACTTCATGTCTTCGCTCCTGTCCGCTGGTCTTTGCGCTTGACACCGAAAGCTAAAGAATGCAAAATATGCGACGCCACCCTTAAAGCGATGGTCTGTCATTTCTGCTTAAATGCATCGCTTTTAAAAAAAAAAAAAGAAAAAAAAAAAAGGTCTGAATGTTTTTTTTTCCCAGCAAACTATTTTAAGACTGTTCGACTGCTCAGACACTTAGTAAAGTCATACCTGCTGTGCATCAGTGTTTGCTTGGCCTTAACGTCAGCATGATGAATGCGACAAAACCTTCTATTTTACAGATGCGCCTTCGTTATTGCACTCGCCTCTCATTTCTCTTGTGCTCTCCCGGCCATCGTGCCTCCCTTTCTGCTCGGTCTGAAATGCTTCTTTTTCGCTCTTGCTAATGGTTTCCCTCGACGCTGTGTTCCAGCTAGGTGAAAGGTCAATTTCTTTTTTTGTTGTTGTTGGCGCAGGTTTTGTGAACCCTTTACCCGACTCTTAACTGCATACATTCTCCTTTCCTTTTTTTTTTTTTTGCTTTCATCACCGTCATTTATTCAAAATAAAAAAAACTTTTAACTTGCTTTGTTTTTGTTTTTTGCAGGAATATTTTCACAAACGATATGTGTAAGCCACAAATACTCTAATGGAGATTACAAAATGCTAAATATTAGCAGCACTTTTAATTCTACCAAAACTTCAATTTGAACTGAACAAGATTTGTCATCTAGAATACACCAACCACAAAAAAAAAAACAACACAAGCCTTTACGAAGCAATCGACAGCACTCGTTGATCGATTTGCAAAAATACGTACTCGAAGCTTGAGGTGACTGTTAAACAAAAGCATGTCCGTGGCTCTGAATGTTACGATTGCGCTGTGCGTCAGAGAGAGAGAGACAGAGAGAAACTAACACACTCGCTTTAATGTAATGTAATTGCCCTGCTGGGGTTGAGCCCTCCGAGTACAGCAATTGATTACATTATGTCTCCGCTCTCGAATCGGCAGAAAACGCAGGCCGCCGCTACGCTACCACGCTGCCGCTTAGCTCAGCTCACGGTTTATAATCCCTGATAAAAATCTGCACGGAGTTTGTTCATCCTCGCGAGGCTCACAGCTCGTTCTGTGTGATTACGGTATTGTGCTGTATTTCTTGTTTCACATTTGTAGAGAGTATTTTTTTCACATTTGAATCTGTGTTCGAGATTGCTTTTTAGAAGGTTAGATTTGTGTCAGAGATCTTATTTTGTTTATTCAAAGTTTTCAAGTAGGCTCAAAAATAAAGTAAAAAAAATAAATACTTCTTATATACTTGCAGTGGTAGTTCTCTGAACGGGCTGGCATTATATATATGGCTATGAATAGTATTGTGCAGTGCAGAGTTACATCCTTTTTTTAACACGACCTAGGCAATATGATAAACTGAATTTTAATTAATTTTAACCAAATATAACTTGAAACAAATCTAACAAAACGGGCAATTATCCTAATCTGCATGTCTTTGGACTGTGGCAAGAAAGTACCCGGAAGAAACCCACCAAACTCCACACACACACACACACACACACACACACACACACACACACACACACACAGAGAGAGAGAGACAGAGAATAGATTTTAAGTGTTTTAAGTGTTAATCCTCCTGTTTTTTAAAGCGCAGCCCGTTTACTGTGCAAATCTATGATACTTTGCGGAGCATGTGCAACTCTCAGTATGGCATTCCTGTACTTTTTTAACGTCAGCTGGTATCAGGCTACATTTACCGCTTCTCAGTATACTGTTTTTGAGATTTTTAAAAAGGGTTGGTAAACATACTCTATGTGCGGGAAAACACTGCTGCCAATCCAATTAAATTTTTTATTCTTTTCGATTCTACTGCTACTGTCTCAAGCAGCTGATGTTCAAGTATTAAAAACTACCAAATTTATTTACGCAAATATATTCACAGAAATGCTGTGTGTTGTTGGTTGTTTCATATAAACCGTCAATCTTTTTCTTTTTAACCCCGGCCAATCCTCAGGGCCACCCTCCAGCCCCAACTGCTCGTTAACACAAAACAAAAAGAAATAATCGTAAGTATTAAGTGCGAGTCGACAGGGATTAGGAGTTTCTGAAAAAAGCTGTGGTATAGTTAAGAAATTCATAATTTTCAGACCATTTATCATTTGGAAGTTTTTTTAAGTGTGAATTGATTCTGAATCAAAAAGATAGATTCAATGAATCAAATCAACCAATAAAAAAGATTGATCAAATTGCATAATCAATTTAATTGCACTGCTCTACTCCTCACTGTATTTCACATACCTACGTCCCATCAGATGATTGACTACACACACACAGTCCAAGGAGTGATCTTTTTTCCTGTGACAGCAGAAAGGCTAAACAAATCAAATCGTAGCAGGCCAAAACAAACATAAATAAACAAATTAATTAATTATTTTTATTTTACCAAACAAAAAGTGCTAACGTCTGATGATGGATCAACAAACAAACTTGGCTAGTGTCTAGTTAAAAATGTCCAATTCTTCATTAATCTTTCAGTACTGTTTATCCTGTGCAGGCTTGAGGAGGTCGTATCCCCGGAGTCTTTGGGTACGAGGCGGGGACAGGTGTCAATCCATCGCAGGGCGTGTGCACACAAACACATAACGGGCAGTTATCCATTATTCTAATCGCCACGTCTTTGGACTGTGGCAAGAAAGTACCCGGAGGAAAGCCGCCAAGCACGCAAACTCCACACACACAGAGAGAGAGAGAGAGAGAGAGAGAGAGAGAGAGAGAGAGCCCAATGCAATCGTCTCGACCCTGGTGGTGGTGCGAGGCCACACTGCCACACACATAGCTAAAAATGCACTTAACTATTTACTACTTACTTCAATCTGAAAAATAATAAACACTGTATAGAATGACGAGGTTGTTGTGAGAAAAGACCGCTCGACCGCACAGCTTTTTCTCCCGGTGCAAACTGAGTCAATGCAGGGACTCTCCTCCATTAAAGCTAGAACACTTGTGATGACTGTGATGTTCTATAGAGGAAAACGAATCCAATTTGTAGGAAAAACACTCGGGGTGGATGCCTTTCCAGGCAAAAATAGAAAAAAAAATCTTATAACCATCATACTGAAATGTTTAACTTTTGAAAAATCCTCTGATGAGGGTCGTCCGTTCTGTTACCGACCAAGAAGTCCTCCCAATGTCTGTTCTGTTCAATTCTATTATAAATCTGTTTGTGGTTTTGTGTGTATGCACGCGAGTGTGTGTGTGCGCGTGTGTTTGTGACGGACTCACTCTCTTTTTCTTGATTATCAGGACTGTAGTAAATCTTCTCGTTGCACATGTTGCCCTCACAGCAGCAGAAAAACACATCTGGGCTGTCCTTCCTCTCCACACACTCGCTACTGCAGAAACACACACACACACACACACACACACACACACACACACACACACAGAGAGAGAGAACAGTGTTTGTTTTGTATTGTTTACATCTGCTGGCAGTTTGCCCCTCATCCACATCACAAGTACCGCAATGAGAAAAGGAGAGACAATATGTGTGTGTGTGTGTGTGTGTGTATACTAATCCTTTGCCTTCTTATTTATTGAACACCGTACATGAGTAGGATTTACTAAATTAAATAAATAAATAAACATACAATAATCAAAAGCTTTATGAAGCTCTGACACGTGTGTGTGTGTGTGTGTGTGTGTGTGTGTGAGATCAAAACCCTTTTCCTGCAGATTGCTGTGTGAGACTCGGATGGGGTTTTGGACGCTGGCGGTGCGCGTACCTGTCGTAGCAGTTGACGTCGTCGAGCCAGCAGCCCTGCTTGACGAGCTCGATGGTTCCCGAGCTGTTCTTCCACGTGGAGAAGCAGTGCCGGCGCTTGTCTTTCTCTCCGGTACACGTCTCGATTCCGCTGCGGTTCGTTCGGTCTTTCTCCCAGTTGGAGTTGTAGAACACGCACTCTGGCGTCTCCGATCGGCCCAGGATCGCCCCTGAACGACACGAGAGATTCAAGAAGAAAAGAAAGGTTTAGTAAGAAAGGAACAAACTTCATTTAAACAACAGAGACGGGAATCACAAGGGAAAGGCCGATACGATATTATCTTGATAGCTCTGCGCCGATTAGATTTTTTCTGCTTATTTATTTCTTTTTACACAACTCTAAACAGACTTGGCAAATGATTCGCTCTTACATTGCAGGATGCGGCGCTGCCTCATCCAAGTGTGTGAACAGTGAATATCACCCAAATGAGGATCGGTTTCTTTCAAGGTTTCTTCCTATTGAGTTTTTCCCTCGCGACCGTCCCCCTCGGCTTGCTCATCAGAGACAAACCGACTATTATTTACACGCATTTCCTCACACTTTTTAAAACCCATTTCCAAAATTATTATAATAATTTTTTTACTCTGCTGCTTTGCGACAATGGCTATTCTTAACAGCGCTATATAAATGAAACTGAATTGAATAGAATACAGGTAGTCCCCGATTTACAAACGAGTTCCGTTTAAAGAGCATGCTCGTGAGTTGGATTTGTTCCCAAGTCCGACAAAATAGGTCTTGTAAGCCTTTCGACACGAATGTACAATGTAAAGCATACCAATCCACTTGACTAAATCTCTGTCCCTTTAAAAATATTGTATATATTAAATGTCGGTATCTGGTGCATGGCAGGATCTATTCTTTTGTACACTACACGCGAGATACTTCCACGATTTACTTGCATTTACAAACATTTGTTCGTAGGGCCACGGTCCGTTCATATCCGTGAAAATTCAGAATTTGATTGGTCCTAAATCGGGGACTACCTGTAGTTTAGAGAGCACCTGCAGGATTATAGAGGAACTGCAACATTTTACCTCCGTATAGAAGCAACTTATAAATGTATAAATCATTTAAAAAAATATTTTGGGGTCAGTGTGGCACACAAGAGAATCGTGATGCATCACAGAGTAGATTGCTAGCACCATAAACAGACGGGAATCAGTCGCAAAATTCAATTCATAAAGAAGAATAAAACACTTTTTAAAGGAATTTCCGAATGCAAGCATCATCTCAGGTCCCTCTGTCGCTGATTATTGTTCTGCAACAGCACGCTCAAAACCCAATCCATCAATCTATACAATTGTGAAGTCAGAAGATAATGTTTTGTTCTTTTTAACTTGAAAAAAGAACAAAACATTACAACCTTCCATAATACTTCGTTTCATAAACCTCTCACAGATGTCTCGTTTCCTTAAAGTCCTTTAAGCTCCGGTGCGCTTTAACTGACCTTCTCATCACCTTTCTTCTTCTTCTTTTTTTTTCCCCCCGGTAATTTCTTGCCATGTCTCTTCTAATTCAAACACACACACACACACACTTTCATGCAGTCAGATTAAACACAATATCTCAATTCACAAACATGAACCTCAGCGCTCCCCCCCTCCCCCCTCCCTCTATCCACTCTCTCAGACACACAAATACACACTTGCGCACACACAAAGCCATTAAGGTGCAGTAATCTGCTCAGTTCATTTGCCTGGATGAATAACACAGGGGTCAAACGCAGGCTAAACAAACAGAGCGACAGGCAGCGACGGAAATGCTTCGGTATCACCGTCGTCAATCTGCGGAGAGAATACGATAAGTCTGGCTCTGCATAAACATGTCTAGGAACACACCTGAGCAACACACACACACACACCCTCTCCACCTACACACTGTTCAACAACCATCTGAACCCAACACTCATGCGGTCTACTCGTAAGACACCTGTGCTAGAACTCCAAGTGTGCAAAATAATTGGCACTCTCTATATCTTCTATGTGCCTCATTTTTATGGTTTACCAACAGAACAGCATCACCCGATTTCAAACGTGTTACAGCCTCGATACGTCAGCGACAGTTATCAGAATCCGACTCGAGGGTTTGCTTCCTCGCTGAAATGTTCTCGGTAATAATTTTAAAAATGCGCCTCACTAAACCTGAACGAACAACAAAGCGATGACCGTTTTCTACGCACTTGTGTGTCACAGAGCCGTGATTTCAGGGACAGCAGAATGTGACAAACTGAATCATGCAAATTAGGAACGACCGGTTCGAACGATTCCTTGCACGTGGTACGACATCTTCATCCTCCGACCCTCCCCCCCAACTCACAATCAACAACCCTAACTGCCATTAACTCCCTTTCGCAAGAAAAAAATGAATAAATAAATAAACAAATAAATAATTAAATAAATGCATGTTGTATATATACGGCCTGTAATTAATTTTTACAGAGAAGAAATAAAGCTTAGAGGGATGTATCGCAAGCTCTGTAAGAGTGTGTGTAACCTCCAATAAATGCTAGAATCAGTTTTAAAACAAAAGCACATCCTATTCAGGTCTGTTCGATTAAATCAAATTTATTTTCGAATACGATTTTGGCTTCCAACTATTATGAAAGGGAGAACCGAGATCAACAAGACGAGAATTATTATTGTACTGAATTTCATTCACCAATTAATTATACTAAGTTCAAGAAATTGAAACATTATTAAACATTAAAAATATATATAAATAAATGCATAATTTTTCCAATATCAAAGAGAAATCGTTTTTAATCATCTTTGATTGAAAACGGAAGGAGATCGCCGTTTACACCCGACATCATCAGTGTGTTCGGGCTCCTCTGAAATCTCTCATTCCTCTGACCTACACTGCCATAAGGAGGGCACGCGATCGCAACGCCCGACATTTCTTTCCAAAATATCAACAATATAAAGCATAGCGCGGAGGTTAACTTCCTCGTTCTGTTCTTCTCGTGTTTAATAACGGCTCACAAACCAAGTAGCTGTATCCTGCCACCGGCTGTATTGTTGCACAAATCAACCACGTCTGATGTGAAAATACCCTAAATTTCATCTCTCGTACATACAATCTTTTTTTTTTTTATCTTTATTTTGTCCAGCAGTTGGCGGTATTGCACCAACGGGCCATAAATTTAGAAGAAGCAGCATTAATCTTTCATAAAGAGACTATTTTATATATTTCATTTAATGGTTTGCAGTTCAAGTCGATTCAGGCTTCTAAAACTTTTCAGGTAGAGTAAAAAAAATAAAAAAAAAAGATTAATTGAATCACTAAATTAGAATTTTAAAACTAGCCCAAAAATACCACCCGCGCCCAAAAAAAGAGAGAAATCGCTTTAGTCGCACAGCTCTAACGGACGCGACGTGCACAGCAGTGTGAACGGTTTGTACAAACAGGCTCAAGCGCTATCGTAGACAATAAAGAAACCACTCTTCAAAAAAACAAACAAAAAAAAAACACACAACTCTGACCTTTTAATCTGCAAAAGGAGATCAAGGTTGACAGAGTGGGATCAAAAAGTACTAGAAACAGAAATTGAAGGTATGCAAACTTTTGCACCCAGTGGTTTTTCACAGTGTTTTCCGCATTGATTTTGGCCAGAATTTATAGAAAAACAAAATCTTGATTTTATTCGAAATGGACAAAGTCAGTATAAAAAGCAGGAAAGTGAGCAGCAACACCTTCATTTTTCTCTTTCATTCTTTTGCTTCCTGTTTCTCAAAACAGTGCGAGAAAACCTGCTTCACTTTTCCCAACCAACACATTCCATTCAACTCTAATTAAATTTCCCAGAAAGGATTTAATCGCGGTGTGTACGCCTTTTGTACGGAGTGAACTGAAAATCAACACCACAGAGGGAGTCGGAATCCGTCTGTCGTAAAGCGTTACCGCTGCCAAAAGTCAGTGAGACGGCGAATCATAACTCAATCGAGTTTTTAATTCCCTCGGCCACTGGCTTAACCCTGTACACAAGGGCCACCACAAACTAAACCACAAGTATGAGCAAGGGCACTGCTCGTGTTTAAATCCGGGTGACAAATCAAAAATAAAAATAAGTCGCTGGAATGAAGAGAACTCCACGGCGTTACGCGGCGTCTGACACGGACGGAGAGAGTGACAGCGGTTAGCCGCAGGCAGTTAGAGAGAGAAGCTCGTGTTCACCTGGACGCGTCTCCGATCTCACAGCGGGAAGCCGAGTCAAAACACGGAGACTCACAACTCTGTCTGAGAACACAGAGAGGCGGCTGATATGACAGAAGTGTCACTTTCGAATTTTAGTTTTTTTTAATTCCATACTTGTAAAAAAATAAATAAAAATAAATAAATAACATTTTTTACAATCATAAAAGAAAATCCACAATTTTCACATTGTTCAGACCAGACCTTATATATTTATATAAACATACTATGGAAGGAGTCTCCACTGCCTTCTAACGCTCAACAAGGTAAGGTCTTCTGAAATGAAGCAACAGAACAAACTGCATATGTTTTTCAGATAAAAAAAAAAGAGAAACTAGAGCTATTGAACTGTAAAAGCAAGAAATATCTTGTCTTACTCGTCTTGAATGTTACATTCAAAGTAAATCACAAGACACACTTTCTGATCAGTTCTTTAATTAATAAAAATCTCAGTGGAAACATTTTTATTACTGGTGTAAAGGATTAGAGTTGAACTGTGATCTATACGGGTCGCTCATGGATTATTATAAAGTTAACCATCATAGTACAAAAAGTTTGACGCGCAATGATGCCAACAAAATCCCATCCCATCCTAAGTGATGGTTAAAATCCTCCTTTCCACTCTGATTAAAAAAAACAACAAAAAAAACAAGCCAAATAAAAGCATCTCCATTAGCTCTCATGCTGTAGGCCACTAAATATCAGAACATACCTTTTACTAAAATTACCGCATTTTTGTATCACAAAAAAAAGTTTTTTCTTCATTTATCCATTATTGTTAAAAAAAAAATCTCCAAATCATCAAGGTTAATCACAAAAAAAAAAAAAATCCTCCAACAAAAAAAAAACCTCATGTCTCATAATGAACTTGATGTATTTCATTCTATAACAACCTGAGTATTTCATTTTAAGATTTTTATCATTTAAACATTGGACCTCTTGAACGTTTGTTTTCCATTTAATTTTTCATAGCAAACGTTCCATCCTTCAAATTTTTCAAGTAATAAGATTAAATTCGATTCCTTTAATTCTGAAATCTTTAACTGAAAAATGATCTGATCCGTCACAATAAACTGAGATATGATCCAAACTGGAAGTTTTGTGATCCCTAGATGTTCTGGGGGGAGGGGAGGGGGGGTCGCAACAGTAACACTGTCACTGACTAATTTCCCATAAGAGCATGCTTCCCAAAACAAATAAAGAAACAAAAGAAAAATCCTCAACATGACTTGACTTTTTGTTTATGGTTGAATGCTGACCATTGACACCATGACGAGTTGAGCATCGTCACCACGACTCATAGCTTTAACATGCGCCATCATGACGTTTATTAATTATTTACATCATACGTCACTCTTCAGACATTGACAGAAATATGGGCAAATTTGTACAAGGAAATTCAGAACTCCATCCATCTATAAATACTGGTAAATATTAATTTACCTTGCTTGTATACAAGGACGAATGAGACAAGACACAATGTTTTGTTTTTATTTATCATCAAACCACAGTCTGAATTCAGCTTTGGTTTAGTAATTAAAAGTACTCGCTCTCATTAGACAAGGCCGTTTAAAGATCCTCAAGAACATCAAGCTCCACCAGAATGCACACAATCAAGTTTATTTATTTATTTATTTATTTTTTTCGTGCAGTTAAACTGGGTATTAGCCAGCAGACGACCTGCAGCCGAGTGCTCTTTCACTGAAGCTGGAGGGTCGATTAAGCAGGACTCCACTCAGTCTGGTAGTGGTGCTTCTCTCCTTCACAAGGGTCCGTGTGCGGCAATCAACAATAATCAGCTCTGTAGGAAATCTGGTGAATATTTACAGTATTACTGTATTGCTTTAAAACTGTGTAGCGGTCTTTGAAAAGTCACACGGCCCATGCGAGAGAACCGGCGCAGCCATAATGAAGTTGTCTGCGTTGATTAAGAACGTATTCATTACTGCCAGGGACTGTGGTAGGGATTATCTCCGGTTCATGAACTGGCCATTATCTGAATTACAGTAGGAATGTTCAGGAATGTCTGGCACCATTTCAGGAGGACAGACTTCACCCGAGTTTGTAGCCAAAAGCGCAGCGAGACTTCAAAAGACTGCTTTAAAAGACTGGATCCATCCCGTTACACCTTTCAAGACAAATCATTTACACAACAACTGCGCTGTTATATTCTACATTCTGATTGGTCAAAAGGTCTTGATTCAGTTTTGCTCCGGCTGCAAGACAAGCAAATCACAGGTTTATATTCATGCGCTCGTTCTGAACTGAACGAAGAGGCTCTGGCTCATCCACGCACACACACACACGCTCGTTGTCTTCCTCGTAACCTGAGCAACAAGATTAAAGTAAAAGGGAATTGCTTTGACACACACCGCCAGGGTGCTTTTCACTTTCAGGACACACCAGACCTGAAGACTGCAATGACGATGATGACGACGACTCCACCACGCTGATTGATGAAGCACGTTTCAGACTCACCTGTGACTCGTCAGATCGTAAAAGCAAAGCAAAAAAAAAAAAGGAAGTCGACAAGGGAACAAAGTTGCTTGTATCTTTTTTTCCCCCCTCCTCCTACAGTATAGTATGTAGGGTGAGGAAGTGATGGGTATGGCTGCTGTCAAAGCCTGGCGTTAAATATTTTAGATTGCCTCCTCGTGCTTCTGTTGCACAGGACAGTGTTGGATTTCCCTGGAGGAGAGTGAATGTTGTATGAAAGGCTGTCAAGCGAGAAGAAGAAATAAAATCACCTAATAAAAGTGCATTTAATAAACTTTGTTTATAGGATTATACTGGCCTAATCATTTTAAACAAGTAAGGCCTAATAAACGACAGCAAAGCGAAGTGTTACTCTTCAACAAATAAAACCCTGCACTTCTTTGGGGAGGGTGAAGCTTTCAGTCATTCTTTAATTTAAAGATATTTATTCTTGGTAAACTTAAATCACGGCATCACACCACCCAGACATTAAAAACATAAATAAATAAATATATATATTCATTAATTTCCGCACCACGATTTGCTCTTTATACAATATGTTAGATGAGCTGTTGGTTAGTCATGCGAAGGACGAAATTCTTGGTTTAATTCATAAGACTCTGAGCATGAAGTGGAATTATAATGCACAGAGCAAGCTCTGAGAAGATATGCCAAGTTACAATTGGAGTCGAAGAACTCGAGTGTCCTGCACAGAGAGTCCTGACTGAACAGCTTTGGGATGACCTTGAACTGGAGTCTCCTCGACATTACTGCCTGATCTCACTAATGCTCTTGTGAAAGCTGAATGAACACGAATCTCCAAAATCTGGTGGAAACCCTTCACATACAAACGGCGTGCATTATAACAACAAGGAAGGATTAAATCTCACCATCGAGTGGCGCAATGGTAAAGTGCTCGTCCTATCATTCCGGAGGTCGCTAGTTCGATTCCCGGGTGATGCTGTAGCCTCCCGCGGCCGGGGGTCTGAAGAGAGCTGGGATGGGGATGTATGATGGGATGAGAGACTCTCGCATCAATCACGGCCATCTGTGAGCTCACGCATGCTTATTGAGCGGATAGCGTTTTCGTGCTAATGTGGTACGTCCCCTTACCAGTTCGAGCAGTTTGTGTAATCATTTAAATTTGTGTGTCATGATGCTCAAAAAAAGATGAAAGAACATGATGTGATGAACATATAAAAAAGCGCTGTCCTCTAATAAACCAAAGTCTGATCATGGTAGCTTCAGGATTGTTCTGTTCCTAAATTATACACTAGGATGGCCTGATCTGAACGCTGACATTGAAACTGCTAACAGAGGAATTACACCTGCGTTCAGCTCCAATTATGCTGTCCTGGCATTGAGAGAGAAAGAGAGAGAGAGAGAGAGAGAGAGAGAGAGAGAGAGACGGCATGAGCGGAGTAGAGCAGCTGGAACAAAGCAACGTTTCTCTGACAGCTTGGCATCATTGCAGGCCTTCTGTCAGTCAAAAAGCCAAAATAAGCCAATTAGACCCAGCCATTACACCACACACACCGATTGAAAACAAAAGGTACGGGACGCCCACTGAGTGTCCCCTTGTCTAAAAGGGACTCGAATTTAACAGCGGTGTTAGAGAAACACCAGTTTAACATCACCTCCAGTTTAAACCGTCACTGCTGATAATGTGTGTTTGACTTAACAGTCTGTGTGTGTGTGTTGTCTCAGACAGAAACAGAGACAGAAGAAAAAGGAGAAAGGGATAAGAGAGAGCGAGAGGTGGGGGTTGTATTACGACGACGACTGGAGAGGGGACGAGTGCTGGGGACGAGGAGTCTCCGAGCTGTTTAAGGTTTCTGCTGACAGACATCTTTGACCACACTCAATAATTCAACATGCACAAAAGACCTCCATTCGGGCCCGGAGTCGCACTGTATGCTTACAAAGAGACCACCCGGAGGAAAGGAAGAGAAGAGAAAAACTTTTCAAATGAAAGATGCGAGAGGAAAGCGAACAAAGATGATGAGAAAGCAGGTGAACCCTAGTTATATTTGCTCCAGGTTGTTGTTTTTTTATATAGTCTCTCTTTTTCTTTTCTTTTTTTTTTTTAAGTCCTTCAACTTGCTTAAACTTTAAAGTCTGTAAGTTTAAGTGTCTATGTAGCATGCAGCACTTACAAAAGCATCTGTTTGGAAGCCTTAAACCTTCACGAAATCAACAAACAAATTTCACCTTGTGTTTTTTTTTTTAGGTTGCCTGGAAAGTCCTCGACAGTAGTTATAAGAAAATAATCAACAGGAGTGTGTGAGCAATGTTTTATTAGTTTCCAGTTTCTTTTAACATGAATATTAAGCAAGGTGAAACACCATCAGATTGGTTCTTGTCTGACAGAAGTGAGATTCTTCTGCCTGTAGACCATTTGACTCAAGGATCAATGCTTTTCAGCTCAACACAGATGTAAAGAGCGGCTCCTTGACTTATCGTCTCAGCCTTCCAGTCAGCTTGAACCAGGTTGCTTATTTTACCTCTGACCTCTCTGAACAACAAAGCGGCTCTTGACTTGTGCCTGCATCAGATTTTGTACCTCCAAGACGACTGGCTGTCTGAGTGTTCAGACATCCGGAAAAAAACTAGACGTACATCACTAATGTCGTATTTACTACCAAAAGCACTGGCGCTATGTTAATAACTGGCGTTTTACTGCATTTAACGGCGGGAGTCCTGAAACCACGGGAGCTTGATCCAGACCCAGTGAAAGTCATGAACTTTTTCGACGCTGATTGATAGCATCCTGCTGCTGTTATTGTGGCCTCGAGGGAAGCACTTAACCCAGGCAGCTCCAGAGAGACTGGGCCGGCAAATGGCTCATGGAAGCCACTCTGTGGATAAGAGAGTGTTCGAAATGAACACGGGACATTCAACACAACAATGAAGGGAAGAAAAATATTTCCTACTTTATCTTAATCAAAATATTTGGCATCCTAATCGGGAATATTTCTTGAGAACTCCACGGTTTTTTAAAAATACACGTCTCTTTGACGCGTCAGATTCTGTAATGCAGGGAAAAGAAAAAAACAAACAAAAACAAAACCAAAACAAAGCAAAAAAAAACAAAAAACAGACGAAGTCCATGCGGCTCTTTAATTGAATGAGAGGACATGAACCAAAGAAAGAAAGAAAACACGCAGAAGCATGTTCCTGTCATTCCCTGAAGGAACACAGCATATGCGCTTCAGAAACGCCGCCTGATAGGAATAGGAACAGGAGGAGTGCCTCGATTCGGGCACATCCTGAAACGAAATATTCTCCTCGTCGTATCCGATAATGCGAGTCAAGACACGGACACCTCGTCAACAGTAATCCTTCACAAAAGGAGCACAGTGGGGAAAAAAACAAAAACAAAACAACAAATGGGATTTACAAGAAAAGCACCCTTTTTTGTCAATCTCAGAAAATCAGAAACACTTACACACACATTCTCACACACACACACACAGAGAGAGAGAGAGAGAGAGAGAGAGAGAGAGAGAGAGAGAATGGGGGGAGGTTGAAAGGCAGCACTCTTTCCACAGGGCCAGTAAAGAGCAGAACACGGCCGCAGAATCCGATCTCTTAATCCAGGCTGGAATGCAGCGCAGCCAATCAGTCTCCACTTCAATTACACTGCAGAGCGGCAGCTGTCCCGCCACAAAACACCCGAGTGAAACCGTACTCCAAACACCAACCGTGCATGGCCGAAACCAAATACCCAAATCTAAACACCGATACTGTACAACCGACACCAAACACGCGAACCTTAAACGATATAGTACGAACTATATAACATACCCAAATCTGAACACAGAGACAGTCCGGCCACAGACGGATATCCAGATCTATACCATGACACCTCTAAACACCACCACACACCTCAAATCTAAACACTGATATTAACAAAAATCTAGAAACCAACTGCAGCTAATTACTGACACTATACGGTCTCCAAAATACTGCAGATCCAAACCTAACAATTTACACTATTTAAAAAAATAATTTACCAAATCTAAAGACTGGTACTGCCAAAACAAAAGCCCACATACCCAAATCTAACCACTAATCCTGTACACCAACACCACATGACCAAGACTAAACTCTGGCAATCTCCTCCAAACACCACAGACTCAAGTCTGAACCCTGACACATAACTGCAAACACCAAAAGAAAAATCTAAACACTGACACTCTACACCAAACTTTGCATAACCAAATCTAAACACTGAGCCAAACACCATAACCCAAATCTAAACACTGGTAATGTACACATAACTTTGCATAACCAAATCTAACCACTGATATACTGTGCCAAAGTTTGGTATACAGTATCAGTGTTTAGTTCTGGGTTATGGTGTTTGGTACAGTGTGTCAGTGTTCAGATTTTGATTATTGTGTTTGACACAGTGTGTCAGTGTTTAGACTTGGGTTATGCTGTTTGGTGTTCACAACACCATAACCACATCTAAACCTTGATACTCCACATCAACACTACATGACCAAGTCTAAACCCTGACAATCTACTCCAAATACCATAAATCTAAATCTAAACACTGATACCTCAAACCAACACCACGTACCTATATCTAAACATGATTACTGTACTCCAAATGCCACATATCCAAATCTAAACACTGACACATTAATCCAAGCACCACGACCCAAATCTAAACACTGATACTGTACACCAAACACAGCATTCCCAAATCTGAAGACTGAATGTACACCAAACTTTGAATAACCAAATCTAAACACTGATACTGTACAGCAAACACAGCATTCCCAAATCTGAAGACTGAATGTACACCAAACTTTGCATAACCAAATCTAAACACTGGTACTTCCAACCAACACCAGACACCCACAGCTAAATGCGTCAAACACCGTAACCATGTCTAAACCCCGATACTGCACGTCAGCACCACGTAACCAAGTCTAAACACTGACAATCTACTCTAAACACCACAGATCCAAATCTAAACACTGACACCTCAAACCGACGGCACGTACCTACAGTAGATCTAAACACAAATACCGAAATCCACGCATCCAAATGGAAAACATTTGAACACTGCACATGTAAAAAAAAAAAAAAACACTTGGCTAAAACAGCGGCGACACTGCAGCGTTAGATAACACGCTCGTATCCTAGGCGCTAACAGTGGGCCATAAACCTAAACGTTGACCTTCATCCTCGTCTCGAGATCTGCCCCTCTACTGTACTCTCAATAGCTCTGCACATTCCTGCTTGCTGCCCTTCGAGCCACTCGAGCTGCACATAGCATTCATTCCTCCGGTGTACCGTAGCAGAACGCGGTGCCGCGCGGCCCTTTAACAAACGCAAGCGGGTTTTAGCGCAGCCTGCCGTGAAATAAACATAGTTAAGGGAGGGGGGAGTTAAGGACCTGAACTGTTAAGCAGGATAATTTAGTGGGCACTGTGTGAGTCCTGGTACAGCGCTAGCTTGAAAGTGCACAGCCACTTCATTAGGAGCTGGGAGAATCAGCAGAAATGAAACACAAAACCACGGGAGATGGCCTTCCTGAAAAGAAAAAGTGCTAGACAGAGCAGCCTAAGCCTAGAATGTGCAGAATTAACGCATCCTTTTGTGTGCGAGTTCAAACCCATAGATACTGATCACAAAACCAGGCATCAGGAAGACACCTTTTAAAAACGAAATATTCATCTGCACTGTTCACGGTTATGGAATTTGGAAATACTATTACGCTACGGGGTTTTTTCTTTGTTGAAACATTGGTGTTTTTATGAGAACATTCGCGGGAACGGTGCAGAAATTCAGCTGCATCGTTTTCACATAAAGGACCCTTTTGTGAAGACGGCCTTGATCGTGAATCGGCACTGTACATCAACCCGAGAAAGTTTCAGCTAAATGTTTTTACTCTCACAACGTTCTTAATGATCGACTCTGGACAGTGTTTGATTCAGTTAGATTCAATTTACATTCAGATAAGAAGTTTACAGTGTCACGAGTGATTGCCGATTCCTAACTCGTGCGGCAAAGTCCATTAAAGGTTCCATATTTTACTGTTTCTTTAACATTCTTTTATATTTTAAGTTACAGAGAGCCTCGGAGCTCGCCTAAATTGTGCGCGTGTTAACGCTCTAGCCAAAATTCCCAGTCGTGCCTCAAAAACCCTTTTATTTTAAACGCACAATTTCAGTGTTTACGTAAATAAGCTCGCCCCCTTCAGAGCTGGAGCAAGAAGCCTAAAAGATGAAGAGGATGATCTTATATGAGGTCACATTCGGGAGGAAATCAAATTGGCTTGGCGGGGAAAGGGCGAAAAAAAAAAAAAGTTCACAGAAGTTTTTAAAACATACAAAACACACACACTATAACATAGTATTGGCCCTCGAGAGACGGTATTCAGGAGAACCAGTTCAGAAACACCTGAATACAAAACCGAAAGTGCGCTCGGCCTCGCCGCGAATGAGGGCAGAAAAAGGACAAACTTTCTCCTCCTGAGAAGGTTAAAAAGACTGATATTTTGATTTGGCTTGAGCTGATGGCAGAAAGATCCTTGAACACTTTGAAAACCTAAAAAGGGACAGCAAACAAATTCAACACTAGAGAAATATTTAACAAAAAGCCTGAACATTTGAAAGAAATTTCGTCCTAAAATGTCATTTAGAAAAGGAGAAATGTTAGTTGGAGCAGCGGCCCGTGTGAATGAGGCGAAAAAAAAAATATTTTTGTTAATTCGTACTTCAAACTTTGTCTCTCTCTCTTTCTTTCTTTGCCTCCCTCTACCTTTATCTACCTCTCTTGGAGTCCATGTGTTCCTCCGTCTCGCTCTCTTGCACTTCCTTTCTCTTTTTTCTGAATCTTTCTTTCTCTTTATCCATCTCCCTCTCTCTGGCTTGCCGTCTCTCTTCCCTCTCTGAAAGTGTCTACCTCTGATCATCTCCCTGTCTCTTCCTCCACTCTTCTCCTTGTCCCACTCTCCGGTTTGCCCCGAGTCTCCCTTTCTTTCTTTTTCTCCCTCTCTTTCTGAGTCAGTCTTGTCTCCTTCTCTCTCTTTCTGCCCATGTCTTTCTCAGTCTCTCCATTACGTGTATGTTGCTCTCTTTTTTTCAGTCTCTGTATCTCTTTTTCTTTTTCTCTCACTATGTGCATTCATCTTTCTATTTTTCTTTCTCCATCCGTGTCTGTGTATCCCTTTCCATTTTTTCTCCCTCCCTCCTTGTCACACACACACACACATACTCGGCAGTCACAAGGACACATTTCACACACAGTTCCAGCACCTTAAACGCTTAACCCGAGGCTCTGTGAAGAGGAAATGGTCTCATTTACTCCGTCACACACTACAGTCATCCATTAACTGCTCGATCTCACACTTGCGCTGTACTGTCATAACACCTTAAGCCATTAATCTCACCCTCTCCAGCAGTTACCACCGCCAACCCTCTCCCTCTCTCTCTCTCTCTCTCAGAGACACACACACAGACTCTTCCTGCACTACACTCATCGACTGGGTGGCAATCTAACGGAGAATAAAGACGCAACAGACCCGACATCTATGACTTTTTGTCAAAGTCTGTCCGGCACTTTGAGGAAAGGACAGTCTGGACCATAAATAAACCGTAAACACCTCTGTGGCACCTGACTCACACAACCAGGCGAAAACCTCACCAGGACGGACGTTTCTGTTACGTGAGCTGTTGCGAGTTGAGACAGCACACAGAGAGACACAGAGAGGGAAAAGCAGCTCGTGAATCGGCCTTTTGACTCCCGGCGTCATAGTGATGTGAACTTCTAATCTCCAGATGATGAAGTGAAACAGCTGCGCGGCTCGACAGCGCTCTCTCTCACACTCTCTTTGTTCGCCTTTAAAAGCGAGCGCTTTTACATGTTCATGTTTTTCGTCTTGTTCAGGGGTCGGCAATAAGCATGTGGCTCCAGAGCAGCATGTGGCCCGTTCATCCCCCTGCTGCGGAAAATAAATCATGAGTATTTAAATTGAAATTGATTTTATTTTTGATTATTAATTTTCAAATGTAATTCCAAATTCGAAGATTAAAATGTGTTTTGTCGCTCAAAATATCCGTCACAGCCCTAGCTGTGCGACACCTGCCRGCACGCGATTTATTGAGCTTTTCGAGCCCCGAGCTTCGTTCCATTCCAAAGTGTACTTCTCCATTCGCAGTGAATGTCAATGAAGGGAACTTCCCTTGACAAACCTCCACCATTCTGGAACACTCTGCAAAGTCACCAGCGCTGACATCACTTCCTCTGTATTATTGATAATAATAATAATAATTGATTAAAGACGTAGCGAGATTATTATTATTTTTTTTTTTTTACAGATTACTAGCCTGTATAATATAAAAGATTTCTTGATTTAATTAAAGTTTAAATTATTTTGACATATTAAATGATGTTGTATCTGATAATAAGGATAATAAATATATTATTCTTTTTTCAAGCTCCATTTTTATTTTTATTTTGTGGACCGCTGACTGCACTCTCCAGTAAACACGATTAAAGGTGTCGAATAATAAGTGGATAATTTATGTTCTGCTTTTTATTTCATAAATATGAGGAAGATTCAAATAGACACTGAGTATTTTATTTGAAAGTAACCTTCAATCCAGCGTCTTTTTTTCTTCATCCAAAGTTCAAAAGCTTTTTTGTTGCATGTAGAAATAAGATTTCGTTTTTCTCTGTAGCAGTTCATTGATTTCATGAATGCAACACGCTATAGTCTCTTTTTTTATAAACATGGCATAAAGGTTAAAAAAAAAAAGAAAGAAATATGCAGTATTATCTTCATTTTAGATGTCAAAAGGGTTTCGTGGCTCCCGGTGATTTCTTTTACTGTGTGAAATGGCTCAAATGGATCTTAGGTGGGGAAGTGCGATGTAAAGAAACAGCCCGTCATATCAGCAAGAATGCACAATGCCGTTCGGTCTTGATGAGACTCCCGTGGACGACGATGCCCTGACACTGGAGACTCCGTCCCAAAAATAAAGGCTGCCGACCCCTGAGCTAGTAGGAATCTAATGACTTTGCAAGCGTTAACTGCCGTCGTTGCCATGGGAGCTGTTTCACACTCTCGCTGTTGGCGCGGACGCGAGAGCTCCGAGCGCGCAGATGCAAAATAAAACCCTCACTCTGTAGGGCCCTGATACACCTGTTACGCAGTTACATTCTAGGCAAATACGCATTTAAAAAAAAAAAAGTCTCCCATTAATTTTCCTGCCATGTTCGATGGAATTGCACTCAATACCTTTCTCTCTCTCTCACACATACACACTCACACACGCGTCAGAACCATAACCGCTTTAATCACTCAGTGTCAGTGGTGTTACTTCCATCCTGAGAAATTCATTTTGTGGTTTACATTTTTTTCCCTTTTCACAAAACCTGTACCCGAGTGTTAAAAAGTGTGTGTGTGTGCTTCACATCTGAACATCTAACTCAGAACAGGTGTTTAAGCGAGTCAGACTGATCAAGCACTGTTCCACAAAATCTTACAAGTCAAAACATGAGCGTTCTCTTCCAGACACACAATTTCTAAGTTTTTATTTACACAGCTTGTATTCATGCTGTGACGCGACATACAGGACACGGTCCCAGATTCGGATGTGCGCGCGGTAATCGGGTCGTCGTGACAGGAAGGCTCGATTTAATGGAACGCTGAGCTGACAAGTGATTAAAAGGTTAAGGTCAGGGTGAAGTGGAGCATCAGTCACACGTTAGGGTGAAAATTAAACAGAATCGAACAAACGCGGAGCAAGCGGCATTCCCGCAGGAAACCAGATCGTCACTGAGGTTATTCTGGATGTTTGTGTGTGTGTTTTTGTGTGTTGTGTCTTGGAGTCATCTTATGAACTGATAGCTTCATCATCAACCTCTAGCGAGGAGCGTTCGAGTCAAACTGGGACTTGTGATGACAATGCTCTTAAAACCAACTGACTTTTAAAGAAGACATCAAGCACGGAACGTTGATGAGACCCTTAGCTAACGGACGCGTTTAACTTGACGCGTGACTTACAGAAGAGACGCACGTGTCTGTGCCAACACCAAGAACACTTCACCCTTCACAACACCCTTGGCAAACATTTTAGATGATTCTCCAAAAACACACCAGAATAAATTTTCCCGCTTTGATCGTGTAATAAGCAAACCCATGAAACAAATCAAGGAACGTTACAGAAATATTACCATAGTCACGTTAATCTCTAACTAACCTTCTCAATGTCGGATTATCCAGGGTAACAAACCTACCCCAACCAAAAAAAAAAAACACAAACTGTAAATCCCATCTAGTCACAATCTACTTGATTCGGTTCGGCATTTCAGCTTGGAGAGCAAAACTCATTTAAAAAAAAGGAAGAAGAAGAAGAAATCCTAAGCACTTTCACATGACAAACTTTTAGCATACAGTGTATCTGCTCATTGTCACTTCAAAGGAGGCATTATGTAAAGAATACAAGACCGTGGCATGTTCTTACAGGAAAGAAAAACACAAACAAAAAAAAATAACATTAGGTGGGGAAGTGTGAGGCAAAGAAACAGGTTGTCATGTCAGCAAGAATGCACAACGCTGTTCGGTCTTGACAAGACTCCCGTGTTTGAGGATGACACGACACTGGAGACTCCTTCCCAAAAATAAATAAACAAATTATTTAATGAATCTCATGGAAATCTAAACCGTATCGACGACACACCTTTTTTTAATTAACATCTGTTTATGTGAAATTGCAAATCCACTTGCATGATTTGCTGTTACCATGGAAACGATAACATTCACGAATGTGCGTATGAACACAAAGATGTCATTTGTCTCGGGGAATTTTCTCATTAGGGCCCCGGGATCGTTCCCGAGAACTGACCACTCGAAGCCTGGTTCGTTTTGATCAGTTAGAACACGATCGCTCCACGCTCAGGAACCGTGCTCATGTCCACTTAAAGAGGTGGGCTCAGACACTGACCGAAACGAGTACGTAAGCCAGTCATACCTGAGCACAGAAGTAGATCGGTGTTTTATAACTCAAAGACTGAAGTAGGAAGGCACTAGGATAATATTACGAATAGTGCGATGGTTAACTTCCTCATTCTGCTCCTCTTGTGTTTGATTGCGTCTCACAAGCCAATTAGGTGCCACCTGCTGTATTGGAGAGCGTAAATATGCAAGTGTGTCCGAGAACAGAGCCAAAAATAATAATAATAATAACAATAATAATGGCCAACAAGGGCGTGTGGAGGGAGTGAGGGGGCGATCGCTCCTTCTAATGTGGAAACGCCCTCAGACTACCGCTAATCAGACCTGAGAATTGTACAACACACAGAGCGTGACTCCGTTTCAACACGGCTGAGACGACATGTATGACAGGAGCATCGAATCTAAAACGGCAAACGCTAACACGTAATAATAGTCTTGATAAAAACGGACACATCTCTCCACCGTGAAGCGTCTCGGAGCCTGTGATTATCCTGTTAAAGCTTGTGTGTCCTCTGAACAGCGTGGCCTCGCTCCCGGCTCCTGCTCTGTAATCACCGCAGAGTTATTTTTTTTTCCCTCTTTCCTCTAACGCCGTCCTCGAGTGCCTCCGAATGCGCTGTTCCGGACCCTTGAATATACGCACGCCCACACACGCAGGCAAAGGCTGCCAACACAAACACATGAGGAATACGCTGGCGCTGGCAGGCTGGTCTGCTTCCTTTCACACCAACAACTTCGCTCTTTTTTCTCTCCCACACACACACACACACACACACATACATACACACACACACACACACATATATATATATATATACACAAATATCACACTTGTGAGAATCTGCAGATCGGCTCTGTGATCTTTCCGGGTGTGAAAAGGCCCCAGGTCGCTGTGCTGAAGCGGTGGTGAGAACGAGACACGATTTTTACAAAGAGTGGATTCGTGCACGCTGCCACGATAAATTTACATCGTGAAGTGGTAAAATCCAATACATACCCATCACGACATAATACACAAGTACGTCACAGCTGAGCTGATATCTAACAGCGATCCTGTCAGCTCTCAAACTTTAGCTTGTTCGCTCTCCTTTAATGATGATCTTTAAAAGATCTAGCAGCCTGGTCATAATTTTTAAGCACACTAATTTTAAGCATTGATTATCCCTTACAAAATATAGACCATAATAATATTCTAAACCTGGTAGGTGAATTTCTTTTTTTTAAATGAGGCGATTAGGAGAATTTAATATAGGCACATGCCTGCGCTTTGCCCCTCTGACCTGGACAGAGTGGAGCCGGAAAGGCGGGAGACGAGAGAGAGAGAGAGAGACAGAGAGAGAGAGAGAGAGAGAGTGTTAGCACTGCATCTGTTTTATCCCCTCTTACAGCTGCCGAGTGACGGTCTGCTCCTTTGGGGCTCCTGCTCTTAGCACAGGAATTCAAAAAGTGGGGGCCAGGCAAAACGGTAAGAGTGGTGGTGGTGGTGGTGGTTTACAGGAAAAAGAACCAGCAGCCCCACGTGGACCTAATTCACCCAGTCACCCGTTCACTAATCACCCCGATACTACAGACGACAGTTTGTCCACCTGGTTTGTCAGAAAAGTCGAAGCCTCCTGTCAAACAGGAAGAAGAAGGAAGTGAAAGTGCGCGCTGCTGTCTACGTCCAATCCAACATGGCATAACACGCCGCCCGAGACGAGGATGTTGGGAGTTTCTGTTGTTGAGGCTGAAACCTATCCTACAAAAAGTCCGGTACAAGCTACACACATGGCTTAACGCTTTCTACACATCTTATTTTGTCGCAAGCAAAGCAGAAGCATTCACTCATTACTACGGAATTCATTTCTCAGCATGATTTAAAAAAACAAACAAAAAAACAAAAGCATTAAATAAAAAATGTAAAAAAATAAGTAACCAAAAATCATAATAAATTAAAACTTGCATCCGAATGAAAGTGAAGCAACAGCTTCTAGAAATCCTTCATGTTTAATTTAGCCTCCAAGCAGATCATGCTGTGTGATATCTCTGATTAGAGCCATGATTAACACAAAGTAAGACACACACACAACATGATGACAACTCACAGGACTGGGACTAAACAGCTGTGCAGACATGAAAAAAACCCACGTGAAAACCTTTTGTTAGTGAGACTAATCTAGGGAGCATAAAGATTGGACTTTCAAACAAAATGTCCAGATTGAGTCTATTCCAGAGTGATGGGCGTGTCAGGGTAAGAAATGAAGCACATGAATCGATGCACCCATCATGCATAGTGCCTACTGTACAAGCCTCTGGAGGCAGTGTTATGATCAGGGGTTTCTTAAATTGCACTAAAAAGAAGCCAGCTGTTGACCTGAATGTACTGACTGACCAGGTTATCAAATCTATGGAGTTAAAAAAAAAATTATTTCCTGATGCCACAGGGTTTGTTCCAGTCTTCAAGATTGTGAAAGAGTGGCTCTGGGAGAATGAGGAATCATTTTCACAGACGAACTGGACACCACACTGGTGTGACGTAATAAAGGTGACTGAATGACAAGTTAGTGTGAATTTTTTTGTTTTTAGCCAGGCAGTGCAAGTCAATCACAACAACCTTAAAAAAAAACTTAACGACTTTATATTTTCTTTGAATAGACTTTGAACATTTTTCAAATTGTTACGATGAGGTCATCTGTATACCGACGATAACCCTTAGAACCTTAGAAGCTTTTCTGTGAGTGTGTGTTTTAGAGATCTGGGATTTTCTGAGCTCTCTTAACCTTGGCATGTGCCTGAGGAAGCTCTGTGGGCTTACGTTAAAAAGAGGATGATACTCGTTGCACTAACAGCAACCCCAGCTATTTAAGGTCAACGCAGAGGAGCTCTGCTAATCTGCGCTGAGAGAACGATCAAGCTCTCACGGCCACGTATGATCATACCGTTTCTTTCCGGATGCTCAAATCGCGTCTTTGTACTGACCTGAGCTCGGTCTGAGGTTAAGCTTTATGAGACGCTGCACGTTTCTTGAAAAACGTTCACCTTGTCTTACATATCCTTTGTAAAAACACACACACACATACATACATGCAATACATACAATACATGCATGCACTCGCACTCTGAGGCAGGATCCAAATATATAAGTAAGTAAGCAAATACAGTGCAATGTGCAATACAATACAATAAAAGCACATGTTCCCGTGTGTCCTGTAAACATCTTTCTTCTGTAAATCGGCTTCTTCTGTCACTATCTAATCCCGTCCTCTCTCTCTCTCTATCAGAAGAGTGAAAGTGTAATTAACCTTGTTCTGGGCATCGCTCCAACTCCACAGATACGACGACACACATGTCTTTCTCTTTGTCTCTCTCACACTCGCACACACTCTGGGAGGGCCGGACGAACAACACGCTGCACACCCTGAGAGTAAAAACGCACTGGAGCGTTATCAACGCCGTGTTTGAGATCAACCTGTTGACCCCGGAAACGAGTTTCCTTATCATCAGATGTAACACGGCATACGCAAGCCTTACTCACGATCAGGTTTTAAAAGCTTGCAATTTAAAGCACGATAAGCATTTATACATTTTTTTTAAACCATCAGGAGTCGATTGATCTCCTTATTTAGAACTCCTAGATTTATTGATCTCCTTATTTCCTCATTATTAACATATTCGGCTTGGTCTTGAACATCTAGACTTCTGTATCTCTGGTAAAATGTTTCTGATCTGTTTGTGAAGTTAGGGATCCAGATGTTGGTCTCACACACACACTCGCGCGCACACACAAGTCACAATTTTACGGTAACACAAATCATTATGAGCTACTGTTATTAAAGGCAAATACAAAAATCAAATTGAGACGAATCATTACACAAGATGAGTGCACAAGTGAAGAAGGGAAATTTGGATGCCAAATATGGCTCAGCTGAATGGATACAACGAAGGGGAACTTGTCTACACCCCTAGCCCTGCGAAGACAAAACCCTAGACTACAGATCTCACAAACTTCCAACACGTCCCTGGCACGGTACGAGTCCGGAAGCGAGAACGCTTTATTGACGCACATAAGTGTTGGTGGCAATTGAGATCAAGAACCAAGACACGTGTTCGCGGTGACATGAATGATGCAGGCAAATTTAACAGAGGAGCGTGTGCAGCATTACAGATGAACAGAAAGCAGTAGGAATGGTAGGGGCAGGGGAAGCTCAGTCGTTAAGGCATTGGCCTACTGATCAGAACATCCCAGGTTCAAATCCCACCACCACCTCTAATCTGCCACTTTTGGACCCTCGAGCCGAGGCCCTTAACAATGTATGTGTATAACGAGATAAAAATGTAAAATGTCTGCCCAATGCTGTAATGCAAATGTGGTTGTAATTGATGTATAAGCACAATGACTACAGCATTGGTGATGTTACACATCATAGTAGCGCATTGACACTCACTCACCTTAATTAAACACTGAAATTAGAAACCTCCTTAATAGTTATCACTCATGGTCCATTACACTGAGCTTTGTTTATGTGCATCAGGTTTTACATAGCGGCCATGAAATCGCACACGTAGACATTTTTAATTTTAACTAGAAAATATATTAATGCCTAATCCTTAATCAGTTAATTGTCGTTAAGAATTTAACTGATTAAAAATGTATTAATTGATCAGGTTTGTGGTGTAACCATGACAGCACAGCTGTAATCGAGCGTTAGCTTAGCTAGCCTTATTAACTTGACTGTCCTGCTTACAATCCACTTCCTCTTCCCCTATGTTTATTTTTCCAGAGGGCTCCGACACAAAACTGCATAAACTGTTGCATGTTCCAGAACGTTCATGTGCACAGGCAGTGTGTGTGCATGAAGGGTCTGACAGATTTGTGTGTTCATGCGTTAGAGAGGGTCAGGGTTGACACGGTGGCGTTCACTACAAATAAATCAGTATATGGAGATTGTGTTTAAATAAAACTTAAACTGGAGCAAATGTGAGCTGGTAATCGTTAACTATTAAGGATTAATCGATTACTGATTGTTAAATGTCAATGTTTTTCTTATGGGTTGAAAACCAGGAGAGAAATTTGCAACGCTACTAGCAAGGTTTTAAATTAAATAAAGTGCATTAGCTTTCTGCAGCAGTAATCCACCCAGGAACAAAAATGTGTGTTTTATACATTATATATAGTTATACCACATTTCCTCACATTTTTCGAACTTCTTTGCATCGATTTTTGATTCTGTAAGGCTGCTTTTAGACAAATGATTATTGTTAAAAGTGCTATACAAAGAAATATTTATTCAACTGGATAAAAAAACTATTTTTTGTTTCGTTTTCATTAAATATGTACATATCGCACATTTCTTGGTCATAACTGATACAGAATCTTTTGGGGTCAATCAGCAATTGTAGCTTCTTGTGGCTCAATGTGATACTTTTACATTATCATTAGTTTTGAAAAGCGATGCAGTTTTGTGTCATATCAAAGTTTCCAGAAAAGTCTGAATAAAAATGACACTTCTGAGTGTTAAGTTTTTTATTATCCAAATGACAGATGTGGATATTTCCACGCATTTTCTTGCATCTCCCCACCCCATCATGCATAACATCTTGAAAACCACTGCATTTTAATCCGACAGACCGACATCGCTAACCGTTCCCTTTTCTGACGAAACGTAAGGTGGTCGGTGATTGGTCAGAGTGGATCATGAGGTGCGAGTATTTTACGCCAGCAGGTCGTCCTTAGTCGTGCCATGCGTCAGTAATGTACTTAATCGGACTTCGATCTAAAACAAGTGCATTGTCTTGCTTAACTTTGCACGACGTAAATGTCTTGGTATGTTTCTAGACAAATGAAAGCGGGCACAAAACCGAAAAATTACCAAAAATAAGTAGTATTGGAATGCAGGTGTTTTGTGAACATTTAACAGACTGGACATATAAAATGACTGATGGCATTATTTAATTATAATTCTGAGTACAAGTTTGTAGAGGTGAATATTTTTCAGACAGACAACAGGTGTCTGTCTGAACATCTTATCAAAATCGTTATAGTTTTTCTGGAAAGTCGAACAGGCTCACGTAATATGGTGCGATATCAGATACTGGTATGTGAATAAGAGTTGGTGAGTCCGAACACATGCACTGGGTTATTAGGGGGCCAAGCACCAGGTGTAAAGTTGGAGCCTTTTTTTTCTTCTCCTTATGTCCAAAGCGGTCCAGGTTTTTAAAATTTTTATATATATATATATATTTTTTTTTTATTATTATTTATTTTTTTTATACAGATCCATGTTAATGATGTCAACGTTCAGCTGGTGATCAGTACCAGCAAGCAATGCCACCTTAAGACAGAAAAGGTTGGTTTTATGCCAACGAATGCATTTATCATCAAGAAGAAATCTCTCGTTGTTATAATAATAAAGGTCGAAATATTCTAGCAGTGTAGGATTCAAGAAGTGTGAAATGTGCTGCTTAAAATTCGACTGATCGTGGACTTTGTGTCGCGTGCACACTGCAGTCCATGAGATGTTCCATCCTGAAAATATATTCTATCCTTTTTTATTTACATGTTATTGATTTATACACCCACCTGATGAGCAGGAGATGAGGAAAACGGCGAATGCAAGTTTGGTCGCAGATCCCATCTTCAGGCTGATGGTCTAGTCCTCAGTTCAGGATTAAATCCGAAACAAATCATGCACAGATGATGCTGCTGCTGCTTACGATAACGATGAAGATGGACCTGTCTCTTTCTCTGTTTTGAGTATTTTCTTCCAAATGTTCATGAAGCGCCAGTGATGTCAAGGATCTTCACGAAAGCATCTTCAGCTTCCCTGATCCAATGCAAGATATAATACAGTCCATACAGCAAATAAAAAACATCCTTATTTGGGTCGTTTTCTTCAGTTCAGGATTAATCTCAGACTTTATAGCAACTTTATAAGTCATGTAAAAATGATAATAAATGTTTGTTTGTTTAAAAAGTGGTGACTAGACTTGGACATGAATGAGTCTGTCCCATCCATTTCTCAAAGAGAAACGTTTCCACCTGACTAAATTCATGATACTTAACAACACCCTATTATTAACAACATAATAAAATAACATCTATTTCATTTGTTTCTTCTTCTTCTGAAATGATGGTTTGAAGTCAGATTTTTTTGTCCTCTTTCTTTCTGTCTGTCTTTCTTCTCAAGTTACAAGTTCATAAATAAATGTTTGCCATGATATCCAGTTTCAGAGTTAATCCGAAAAATTAATATAGTCCATAATATCGGGTTATATAGAAAAAATATATATAATAAAAATGTTTAGTCTGAAGGTGTCCACTGGGGTAAATCATCCATAGCAACCCGGTCCATAAGAAGGGAAAGGGGGGGAAAAACAGCGAGGAGACAGGATTTATCTTCCAAACCGCATTTAGACATCCAAAAACTGCGTTTTGTCGTCGATGGTAAACCAAGCCTTGGGAAAAATAGATATTTGACGATTTTTCCAGTCTGTAAAATCCAACTTTTCAGCGTTTACGTTAAAACCCCGAGTCTCGGCTAGCTCGCTAGCTAACAACCCTCAATAAAAGTGTCTCGCGCCCCGACCAAAAGCACGAGCTGCCATGTCCAAATATTTTCCCCCAAAAAAAGAAACCCCGCACACTAACACAATCAAATTCCTCTCAAAACCCCCTCAGAGAACTCCTCAAGCGTCCCCCGTACGTCCCTCGGTATGACTTTCAACGCGACTTGTTTCACAAATAAGAACAAAAATTCCCGCATCAAAGTCTCTCCACTAAACCATCTTCGCTCTCCTCAGTCAGGGAATACGTGCACCCGTATTCTATAGAAACCCCGCCTCATGATTTGCGATTGGACAAGGCTAATCACCGACGCGCTTCCGGATTGGTCCAAGCCTTCCACTGCAAAAGGAGGAGGAGGAGGGATGCGGAGGAATACGGGTGGGAGAACGGAAACAACACAAGTCTACGTGCATACAGGATTCAAAATGGCGTCTGTGTTAGGTTTTTTTTTTCCCTTATCGAAACGTCAGCCCCGCCCCCTACACATGGAATGCGAATGTTAAAGGGGTTTGATTGACACCTGAAAGCGACCAATCGAGAGGAAGGAAAACCACACGAGCTTATACATGGGTCCAATCGTATAACAGAATGTATGTAACTGTAACAGTGGGAACAGGGAGTCGTGTGGGCTGAAGGTTTCATGCATGATACCCACATTTTGTCTTTCCTTAGGCCTCACCAATAAACACTAAGTTATTCGTAAACAAAAAACTAAAAACATGCATGGCATCATTATGAGTGTCACACAGTTGTTATTGTTTTTACTTAGCATGCCTTATTTTTTTTATTTCTGCAATATTTGTCCATTTTCTCTGCTATTTGTAAGTTGGAACTTTTTGATTTAAAAGTTTTTGTAAATTAATATTTGCTACAATGCAGATTTGCAATTTTGATTGTCAAACTTGGGTATATTATAGCATCGTTTAGTAATGTGCGGTATGTTGTGGTATAGTGTGTGGTTCAGTGCAGTAGAATAGTATAGTGCAGTATAGTATAGCATAGTAGAGTATATCATGGAGTGATATACTGTAATGTGGTATAGGATCGTGTGGTCTGGTATAGAATAATATAGTGTAATGTAAAATAATGTAATGAAGTGTAGGTTAGTGTTTTATATACAGTACAGAGAAAAAGTTTGGACACACCTTCTCATTCAAAGAGTTTGAATTTGTATTATGGCAAGAAAAAAGCAGCTAAGCAAAGAAAAACGAGTGGCCATCATTACTTTAAGAAATGAAGGTCAGTCAGTCCGAAAAATTGGGAAAACTTTGAAAGTGTCCCTAAGTGCAGTCACAAAAAGCATCAAGCGCTACAAAGAAACTGGCTGACATGCGGACCGCCCCAGGAAAGGAAGACCAAGAGTCACCTCTGCTGCGGAGGAG
>QMIH01001994.1:57145-67563 GCA_003987875.1 Clarias batrachus
CCCCACCTTCTCCTGCTTAAGCTGTGATGCCTGACGACATCTCATAATCCGTGACTGATGGACGTTAGCGGGCGGGTTTGTCTTTCCAGGTAAAAACACAGGATGGTTAAAGTCAGAGTGAAGCGAGAGCCTAAGTTGTTATTTGGACGTGTTTGGAAGAAGGTCAGCTTCACAGAAAAACAGGTTCAGTCTTGAGAGGATCCTCCGAGCAGCTGCTACCTGGCAGTTCTTTCTTTTCTCGCTTTGCCTTTTTTTTTTTTTGCTCATATTTTTCCGTCTTTTTTTTTTTCTTTCTTTCTTCTCCTCACTCTCATAAAACATGAGGCAGAGTTCAGCGAGTTTATTAGTTCAGCCATAGCCTAGCGCTTTCAGACGTCAACAGTATCTCTGCAGCTCCCACTCACACTCAGGGACTCACACAGAGACCTTGCAAGCTCTACCTGCATAAAAGACGGCTTTAAAAGAGACTGAAAAGACTCAAAACGCGCTGCTTTATCATAACAGTTACCCAAGCATGAGTGTACAAGTTAAAGGTTCGATAAGCAGCGACTTTCGTGACCTCACTCGAGTTCTAGATGGACTATAATCACATGGTACACATAATTCGCTGCTTGTTTTCTACAGGTAACACTCGAGCACACTCGTAGAAAAGAAAAGAAAAAAACACACTCGAAAACACCAAGAAAACTTTTACCTAGAAACAACRCGGAGCGCACCCTCAAAGCTTTTCTCGGAAAAACTAAAACGGCCAAATCCTACGCTTGAAAAATGATTTCTTTTTACCTTTTCATCATCAAAAGTACACTTTTTCAACATTTGCTTAGAACAAATGACATATTAAAGGTCACAAAGTAGAGTTTGGTACTGTTTTTAATAAAAACAAACAAACAAACAAACAAACAAACAAAACCATTTTATTGACATTGGACATGGGCCAGTTTACTTGATTAACTGAATAATTGTATTTATAAATAGAAATTAAAAAAAAATCATAATCCTCTTTCACATGAGCAAAATAACTTTCACATGAATATCTAATTTCTTGCATCTAAACTTGCGAAATGCAAATGGATTAAAATCCCTGAACAAAAGAAAATATGCCATTAGGGGACAAAATAAAATGATGTATTTGAATTATTTTCTATTTGCGCCTCCAGGGTCCGGGTTCGATTCCCACCTCCAGGGTGATGGAGTTGTGCATGGAGTTTGCATGTTCTCCTTGTGCTTGGTGTTTCCTCTGGGTACTCCGGTTTTCTCCCACAGTCCAAAGACATAAGGTTAAGGTTAAGCTAACTGCTGTTCCCAACTTTCCCAAAGATTGTGTGTGTGTGTGTGTGTGTGTGTGTGTGTGGATTGGCATCCTGTCCAGTGTGTACCTGGGAGAGGCCACGCACGACCCTGTATACAGGAAAAAGCGATACAGAAGATGAGTGAGTACCTATACATACTGTATATACAGTACCAGTCAAAAGTTTGGACACCCCGTCTAACTCCAGGGTCGTTCCTGATTTTTATTTCTTTCTACACTGTTAAACAAGACTGGAGGCGTTTATCCAAAATACACAATAATCTCCTTTGAACAGTTSATATTGAGATATAGCTGCTACTTATGATCTGTAAATCTCAAATCTGTGGTGCTGGTTGGTRATTGGTGATTTCTGAGGCTGGAGCAGAGGTAAMGTTTTGGTCTTGCTTTCCTGGGAAGGTCTTCATGAGAGACAGTTTCATCATGGAGCTTGATGATGGGTTTCTGCAAACGCACTCGACACAATACTGCTCTTGCACAAACATTAAAAAATCACAGCTGACTACAGTATTAATGTTGGTTCTTATTTACATCATTCCATATGTGTTATTTCATACCTGTAGCTTTGAAATCTCTAATATTGATCTAGAACCTAGAGAATAAATGTTGACATGGTAATACAGCGTGAATGCAGAATCACATTATAATTATTCTTTATTATATTAGCTTGACCTTTATAAATTGGTAAAAAAAAAAAAGTGTGTAAAGTCAATTTATTAATTTGCAGGAAAACAGTGAACAGACCGTGATGAGGACCAGGAGACATAATCAGGACATAATCTTAGGAAGTATTACAAGAATCGTAGGACAGGAAACATGGGAAAGTGGAAAGTCTCTGGCTGCATTCCGATCGGCTGGTGGTTCCCTGCGGAGTGGACTGCACGGGATATTTATCTATGCTAAGTACGATTCCACACTGTCCGGAGCGAAAGTGCTCGGGTCAAAGGAATTTGCTCGAACAGTGCACGGAACAAATGAGCGATGGCTCATCACTTCACCGGAAGTCGTCGTGTCTCGCTGGAGGGAAAAAAACAAAACAGAACAAATCACGGAGGCAAATCATGGAGCACGAGACCTCGCATTCATTTCATGCGACATTCGTTATTATTAGGAACGATATTATATAATATACCTGAGTGGTGTTCAAGTCAATCCAGGACTGTCTGGTGTATGAAAACATGAAATGGATTGACATTTACGGMAGACATCAAGCACAGTACACTGACGAGACTCTTCGCCGTAGTGAGACATTTGAATAGATTTTTTAAAAAAAAGGCTGTACTTTCATAAAACGTGATCCAATGCAGTCGTTCCTGTGAATATTYGGCGAGTGGAGTGACAATGATACCTGAAAGTCAACATGGCCAGCTTGCAGAAGAAGACATTTTCACATATTTGCGCCGTTAAAGGAGTTCCCGGGAGGCCAGTGTTTCAGACATGAAGGAGGGATTATATGGAGAAATAAAGGGAGTTTTTAACTGTGATCTGTTAATCCTCTCAATCAGAAGTCCTGGTTCGACTTGAACGCCAATCATATCACTCTCTTTAGGAATGACAGGAGCAAGCTTGCAAATGAATGCAATCATATTTAATTKTACAAATCTCAAAAGAGTACAGTACATTGTAAGGAGGAAGTGATGTGGAGAAAAGTTTGAAGAACGCTGTGGAACGGAACGCGGCAAGGACTCAGGGTTAAATCTCAAGTACAACAAACCCTCAACCCCTTAACCCTCAACTTCTCATGTGTAAGTAAGTAAGTCTCTGATAGTACAAAGACAAATACAGGAACGACAGCATAACGGCACGGTGGTGTAGTGGTTAGCACTGTCGCCTTGCACCTCCAGGGTCTGGGTTCGATTCCCGTGAAGTTTGTATGTTCTTCCTGTGCTTGGTGGGTTTCCTCCAGATACTCCAGTTTCCTCCCACAGTCCAAAGACATGCAGATTAGGCTAATTGGTGTTCCCAAATTGCCCATAGTGTGTGTGCCCTGTGATGGATTGGCACCCTGTCCAGGATGCACCCTGCTGGGATAGACTCCAGGCCCCCGCCACCCTGAATGCAGGATAAAGCGGTACRGACGATGAGCGAGAGAATCATTTCTCATTTCATGACTTGGTGTTCTTCACACACTGCACCAGTCATGTTGGAAACCACGAAAAAATCATGTGACCAGCAATCCACATTGCAGTCCGTTCATACCAAAGACCATGTAACGTCAATCATGCAGCCACACACATCACACAACCTCCCACCCACCCACCCAACACACTAGTGCTCTCAGCCAGTGGAGCATGCTCGATTTGTTTGTGGTTGGAGGTGTTTATGGTTGCAAAGCCCTGAACCACCGGAGCTGGATTGCAGCAGTAAGTGCGCCACTCTGGGAGGTCTCAGTGTATATGTGTGTGTCTCCGAGTGCCTGAGTGTGTCTTTGTACTCTGCTGGTGCTGGTGTTGGCGGGTGTCCCAGCTTGCAGAGTGCTGCTTCATTACTCTGGACAGAGAAACTAATTACGGATTCGTAGCAGACCTCCCAACCAGAAGCCCCTGCAGCGCAGCCAGACCAAACACAGCCGAAAAAAAAGAAAAAAAAGAAGAAGAAATCGCCTCATCTGGACCTCCAGAACCGGTGCGCTGGCCACGCCCTGCCCTCAATCCTTTCACTAAATTCAATCTAATGAACAAACAGGACATCCAGAAATTTCTATTCCAGACTCATCTTAAGCTCTGCCATTAGCTTGCTAACGAAGAAAGAGAATCAGGTTAAGCTTCTGCGTCTTGCCGTCCTGCAGACGCATGGCTTTACTATGGACCTACAGTACGTGTTCCTATGGCAACTAAAGACATGTCATGACCCTAACAGATGGCAAGAAATCATGGTTTTACGGATGAGAGAAGGTCCTCTGCTTCATGGAAATCTTCTATTTACAACAGTACCATGAGTCTGGAAGTGTCGTATCAGATGTCGAACAGCTAATATTTTTAATAATAATGGTTTTAAAATGTGAATATATTGTTCTTATGCACTAAAAGCAGTAGGTGTCCTACTGCTTTTAGTAGGTATACAGTGGCATAGTGGTTAGCAACCTTCAGGTACAACCTTGTAACCATGAACCTCCAGGTTCCATGTCTGTTTCCCGCCTCGTGGTCTGTGTATATGGAGTTTACATGTTCTTCCCATGCATGCTTGTTGGGTTTCCCCAGGTTTCTCCTCTGGTTTCCTCCCACAATCCAAAGACATGCAGATTAGGAAAATTGACGTTCTCAAATTGCCTGTAGTGTGCGAGTGTGCGTACTATGTATAATATATATATATATATATATATATATATATATATATATATATACAGTATATATGTGTGTGCAATGGACTGGCACTCTGCCTTGTGCCCTAAGTGTCCTGGGATACACTCCAGGCTCCTCACGACTCTGTACACAGGATAAAGCGGTATAGATGATGAGTGAGTGATACATAAATTATTTTGTAATAACACCTTGACCGACTGGTGGGAATGAAGAGTACATTCTGGATGAGGTGCCAACCCATCACAGGGCACGCACACACACACACACACACACACACACACACACACACACACACGCACGCACGCACACACACACACACACACACCCCATCAGGCATTTTGAAAACGCAAATCACTGCAAGTTTATGGACTGACGGAGGAAACCGGATTACTCAAAGGAAACCCRGAGGGAAGATTCGAACCCCCAACCCTGGAGGTATGAGSTGACTGTGCTACCATGGTGCCAGGGTCCAGAGCATCACAGACGCCAAATAATTGAAAACCAAAGTCAAGCCTTGGAGAAAACATATTGGTTTGTCTCACGACTCTCTCTTGGACCGGATCTTCGCACCTGCAATTAAACCTACATCCAGTACTGTACATCCACACGCTTCTACTGCCCGGTCAAGTCACCTCAGTCCTCCAAATAACACGTCGCAGTAAATCTGAAACACTCCAATCAGTGAGCCATTAATTTTTTTTCTCTCGCCTTGCTCGGGCTGTATTGAGATGCACAGTCGGGTGTGGCGTGATTGAATCGACAACCTGTTAACTGCATCGGGAACCTTCACGCCCATATGTGTTCATTTCCTGAAGGGCACGGGGACAGCGAGACGGCTCAGGAAGCAGACGAGCCCACCTGCGGGACGAGCAGGTAACATACACGCACATCTAGCAATCTTAATAATCRCCTCTCCTCGTGAATATAGGGAGTTAATGACTTGAAGTAGACGCAGATGTTGTACCTGCCGGTCGTTTCCTGTGCGCTGTGGAATTAAGGATAAAACAAAAGGATTGAGAGAGAGAGAGAGAGAGAGAGAGAGAGAGAGGGTTGCTCATTGGAAAATGTGCTCCTTTATAATGAAGAGCAGCACAGGTGTTTTGGAGGAAAGAGACGGATGGGTACGTCCAGCACCGGACCGCCAGGGGAATGAAACAGGTGTTCTGAAAGTCCCAGATGTTAATCCTGAAGATAAGAGTCAAGGTTAAGATGAGGAATCAGCGTTTCATTGAGTAATTGCACTTCAACTTGAGTAAAGAAATTTCAGTAGATACACCTCCATGGAGGCTGGAAGTGACAAGAGGATTTCAGTGTGTACATTCGATAGATTTGAATTATACACTTGTACATCTGGGGAATTATCTAATCAGGGGAATAATGTGGCAGCAGAGCCACTAAGTCTGCTTTGCTATCATTGTCTAATAATGATGACTATACCCGAGAACTTTCACTCGGTCCACTCGGTATCTGTTCCATGCGATGTACAGTATTAGGATGCGCAGGAAGTGAGAAAAAACGTCCTAGCTGTGTCAGGATGAGTTTGAAGGCTTCCCAGATTAATAAGGGGAAAAAATGAAATACCATTAATTAACACCATTAATAAATTTAACACTGCCAATTGAAATGTTGAATTTAACGAGCAACCGAGGACATTGACTACGGACAGCGTACGAGAGCACAGCTGCGCACGTGATAGTACAACGGGGCTGCGTTCTAATAACAAGAAGGCTTCGCAAGATGTTCACAAACCTACGACAGTTGAACAGTGTGATGAAGTGACATGTGATGTTGAGTGCTCTTGTTACTAATGGCTTTTTATTTTTAATTTCTTCGTCATCTTCTCCTTTTTTTGGGCGGCACAGTAGTTAGCACCTCCAGGGTCCAGGTTTGAGTCCCACCTCGGGTCTGTGTGTGCGGAGTTTGCATGTTCTCCCCGTGCTTGGTGGGTTTTCCTCAGGGCACTCCGGTTTCCTCCCACATTCGAAATACAGTACAGACCAAAAGTTTGGACACCCCTTCTCATTCAGCGAGTTTTCTTTCTTGTGTTCTTTAGCCCAAACGCGTCTCTTCTGCTTGTTGTCTGTCCTTAGCAGTGGTTTCCTAGCAGATATTCTACATGAAGGTCTGATTCACACAGTCTCCTCTTAACAGTTGTTCTAGAGATGTGTCTGCTGCTAGAACTCTGTGTGGCATTGACCTGCTCTCTGATCTGAGCTGCTGTTAACCGCCGATTTCTGAGGCTGGTGACTCGGATGAACTTCTCCTCCGCAGCAGAGGTGACTCTTGGTCTTCCTTTCCTGGGCCGGTCCGCATGTCAGCCAGTTTCTTTGTAGCGCTTGATGGTTTTTGTGACTACACTTGGGGACACTTTTTCAAAATTTTCCCAATTTTTCGGAATGACTGACCTTCATTTCTTAAAGTTAGTTTTTCTTTACTTAGCTGCCCTTTTCTTGCCATAATACACATTCAACCTCTTTGAATGAGAATGTGTGTCCAAACTTTTGGTCTGTACTGTACATACCACCAACCCCAAATAAATGATTGACAGGACGCTGTAGTAGACTATAGTATTTCATATAGTAATTACTAAAAGCTGTAGTATCTATTACAGTCAGTACAATATGCTGTTTTATTAATGTAGTAAATTGCAGTATTTACTACATGCTGTAATATCCTGTAGTAGTTACTATAGCAATTACTACACCCTGTAGTACTCTGTCGAATTTACTATAGTGGGGTCAGGGGTAGCTCAGTTAAGGCACTGGACTAAGGGTCAGGAAGTCCCAGGTTCAAATGCTACGACCACCGAGTTGTCCCCATTGGGCCCTTCAACTGCTCAGATGTGTGATGAGATAAAAATGTCAGTCGCTCTGGATAAGGGTGTATGCCTTAATGTAATTACTGCATGCTGTGGTAAACTGAAGTATTTACTGAAGGCTGTCATAAACCATTGGTTTTACTATATTAAGTACTACACGCCGTAGTAAACTGTAGTATTTTTTATAGTAAGTTATTACATGCCATGGCATCCTGAAGCAGTTACAGTATTTTTACTACAGTATTTACTGTATAGCTTACTACAATAATGTTCAAAAACACTATAGTATTTTTTGTATAGCTTAGTACAAAGTCTTATATTCTGCATTGAAATAAATGACAACTCATAGGAAAATGACAACTGCTTTAATATTCATGATGTCAAGGTTTAATATTTTGATTTGTGAATTTTCTGTAACGTCYACTCATAAAATATGAGAGGAATTTACTGCTTCTGACAAAGTGGCTTGCAAAGTGTTTTATTGTCTATTTTAAAGAACAGCCGTTAGTCTAACAGTCTGACATATGAAATAAAGACGACACTATTCCTAGTGGAATTTTTAAAAGACAAAGACAAAATAAAACACTGCTGCTGTAGTAATAATTCACTTTGGTGAAACATCGCCAGAACAATGACTTGAAAACGACTCCTGTGATACAATTGACACGACTAATCGGAAAATGTCGTACTGTATGTCGGCAGAACTTTAACTTAGCAAGTGAGCCATCATTATCAGTGTAGAAAGGCTTAGCTGAATCACTAGCATGCTAGATTAACTAGCGCATATTCATGTTAATAGGCAAAACAAAAACAAAAAACCTAAAAATAGCAAAAATAAAAAGGAGGATTTACTACAGGCTGGAGCATTACGTGTACATAAATGTAACATTAACATTGCAGTGCCAGCTAAGACATGAAATGCTCTCGCTAGCTAGCTAATGCTGTAGTAGTTAGCTTGCTGTCTAAGACACGGCAGGAAATGGGATTTGTTAGGGCTATTAGGYGCTTTTTAACTCTGTAATGTTGATCAACAATAATTGTAGAATTWAAAAAAAAWTTTTTTTTTTCTTTGTTTCTCAAGTAAAAGTGCTATGATTGAGTTTTACTTCAACATACACACACTCGGATAGTGTACCAAGAGTAAGTCCAGTTTATCGCTTTTCTCCCTTGGCTGTTACAGTCATGAACCCTCCCTGACATTAGAATTTATTTTTATATTCAGTGCAATGCGTTAAATATGAGTTTTGAGTTTAAGCAAAGTTCAGCTATTCAAGGTTCATATGATTATCGTTAAACGGAATGATTTCTGTCCCGTCAGTGCCTCATTGTCTAAATCTAAATTATGCATCCGAACAATGCTCAATCATCCAGTCCATAAATCTACAGATCATATTTCACTCATATGGAAATTCTTGAGTGGCAGGGTGTCGCATGATAGGATTAACCTTACCTAACCTTTATTTTTAACTCGCGCAAGCRTTAGAATTCCGCAGCGGCCCAGGGCGTTAGCTGTCACTCAGCGTGTACCAGGGAAATGTTTGCATGTGACGCATTTATTCTGTTTTTTTATTAGAACGTCCAGAACTCTCCAGCTCACCTCTTGCTTCCCCCCCCCCCTCTCCGGTGTGGGTGCTACAGTGCCTGAATTGTTGCATACTGTAATCCATCACACACGTGTTTGCCAAGTTACCAGATTTACTGCTGAACGGCAAACGCTAACCCACATCGACATCTTTAGGCTTGCGTTTCAGCTCATAACTCACTTCACATGCTTTTGACATCTTAAACCCTCCATGCAGGCGGTTTTTGCCCGGCAACCCGATTTATTATAGCGCGCCGCTCTGCCGTGTCCCGACCTGCATCAGGATTTCATGACTGAACTTCTCTCGGCGTGACGACGTCATACCTTCGTCAAGTTTATAACAAAATATATCCAATGACATATAGCTGTTGACAAGAAAGCTTTTCGGGAGATTTAGCCTGGTCGGGTAAATGTGGAATACAAATGTTGTGCCTTCATGATTCACTGTCGAACGGGGTGTGTACCTCATCGCAACCTCATCTATCATCTAACAGGAGGAATTTAACCTCCTGGACCTTTGGGAGCGAGATTTCACTTCAGACCCATAGAGATCTGCTTCCTTGAAATGTCCACATCGAACTTTCACTCATATCACCAATAACCATGCTCTCTCTTTTACTGTATCGCTCTCTCTCACACACACACACACAAACCACATCAGTCACCGAACATGATTTCCATTGTCTRGACATGATAGTCTCATACRCATAACGCAGAAGTGCAGAAGTTTGCATCTCTCAATGGATTCAACAAAAATGAAAGTGGCATTTTTTCATCCTGTGATAGGAAAATAATCAACAACATGACRGTGTGGTGAACCTGAGGTGCTGGTATTACTTCAAAGTCAATTATTTTCCTACAAGACCACATTCAAAATGTTTTTTTTTATGCCTCATAGTAATAATATTATATGTAAAGGGGTTGGACAATGAAACTGAAACACTGGCCAATTTAGTGTTGGAGGTTTCATGGCTACATTTGATCAGCCTGGTGGCCAATCTTCATTGATTGCTAATTAAACCTTCACACTCTGCTCTTACTAGTGTAATGTTCACGGTTTTGCACACGACATTATGGGTGACATATCAAAAGTTCAAAAGAGGACAAATTGGTCCACGCCTCGCTGGCGCATATGTGACCAAGACAGCAAGTGCTGTAATGTCAGCACACCACCAAGAAGGACGAACCACATCCAACAGGAGTAACTGTGGACGCAAGAGGAAGCTGTCTGAAAGGGATGTCCGGGTGCTGACCCGCATTATATCCAAAAAACACAAAAGCACAGCTGCCCAACTCACTGCAGAATTAAATGTGCACCTCAACTCTCCTGTTTCCACCAAAACCATTCCACAGGGTCAATGCACATGGCCGAGCTGCTATAGCCAGGCCATGTACTGTATATATACATAT
>QMIH01001994.1:74469-89125 GCA_003987875.1 Clarias batrachus
AGTGTCCCCAAGTGCAGTCACAAAAAGCATCAAGCGCTACAAAGAAACTGGCTGACATGCGGACCGCCCCAGGAAAGGAAGACCAAGAGTCACCTCTGCTGCGGAGGAGAAGTTCATCCGAGTCACCAGCCTCAGAAATCGGCGGTTAACAGCAGCTCAGATCAGAGAGCAGGTCAATGCCACACAGAGTTCTAGCAGCAGACACATCTCTAGAACAACTGTTAAGAGGAGACAGTGTGAATCAGGACTTCATGCTAGAAGATCTGCTAGGAAACCACTGCTAAGGACAGGCAACAAGCAGAAGAGACGCGTTTGGGCTAAAGAACACAATAAAGAACACAATAAAGAACACAATAAAGAACACAATAAAGAAAACTCTTTGAATGAGAAGGGGTGTCCAAACCTTTGGTCTGTATATATAATTTTTTTTATTATGGTTTACTATGGTAATCTATACTACATATCATGGTACTTCAGACATTACCATGGAGAAAACAAAGGACTTTATAGAATATCAAGGCAGCTACTATGGCACTTTCACTTCACTGGGTACCATGGTAGTACTATGTTGTGTACCACATGTACCACAATACTGCATACAATATTGAATATTATGGAACCGAAGTTCATCAGGTCTCTACTATGGTAAGTTTTACATACTGTATCATATTAGACATATTATTACATCCTACTTGTATGCTATAGTGCAGGCAGTACCAGTATTAAATCCCTGCTGAACTTTGGTATCCACTGTGTTACAAAGTAAGTACCATGGTACTGTATTTACCAAAGTATTGTGTATCTATAGAGAGTACCATACTGAGTAAAGCGGCACTGCCGTTACTATAGAAATATTACCATACCATCTTGGTACATGCTGTATAGTAGCATACTAAGACCATGTTCCATATTGTGGTACATGTAATATTTCAGCAAATAAATATGTCAAAAATACTGTGGTACTACAGTATATACCATGGTACAGGTACAGGTACTATCAGACTACCATGGAATATATATTGAAGGAAAAGTTCTTATAGGTATGAACGAAATGATGAACTCCTTATCAGATATGAATGTTAATGTAAACTCGTCTCCGAAGTGTATTAGACTGTCATTTGTAAAACAATGACCTCATTATAAATAGACTTTTTATCCATTTACAGTTACATTGATTGTGTTATCTATCTATCTATCTATCTATCTATCTATCTATCTATCTATCTATCTATCTATCTATCTATCTATCTATCTATCTATCTATCAGGACATTTTGTTCTTGTCCAAGAAAGCATACACTCACCTTTTATTGCTTTTGCTGCTAGAATGGCATAAAGGGGTTATTAATTAATTACGAGTTGCACTAGATTAGAGGAAATGAGTGTTATAAACTGTGTAAAAGCATATTACATATCCTATTTAAAGGTTTACTTAAAACTATGTTGAGCTCCACCTGCTGGTGCATATGATATTCTTGTCCTGTGCTGGAGAAAATGACTGAAATCTCTGGATGGTTAAGAGATTAAAGAGATTTAATGATATTTTATGGGATGTATAAAGTTTTTTTCATTTTTTTTTTATTTTGTTCAGAAAATAAACAAACCTTGACTGCAGAAATTTGTCCCAGACTTTTGTTTCGGCAGGAATGAGTGAGATCATATGACACTTGCAATACTGTACTGTAATTGCTGTCCATTCAGCTAATAAAGTGACCTCATATGGCGGTGAGATAAATGAAGGGGTTTCCACATGAAAGGGACGAACACTTATGTAATCACAGCAATGTTTCAAACTATTGATTTTTCAACCATCATGTCCAAATAAAGGCGAACCTCTGTGTAGATGTATGAAATATAATCTCAATTAAGTTCATTTCAGTTTGTGGAAAAGTTCAAGGGGGTGAATACTTACGCAGGGTGCAGTGCGCAATCTCTTCTGATTAATTCTTGAGTGATTAAATCCCACATGCTTCACACAGAGAAGGTCGTTTTATATAGGATTTCTTTTTCCTGATAATTTTGTACAGCTACAGTACAGTAGGCGCGTCACATGTACACGCATGGGGATCGTTCGAGTCAAACCGGGACTTTTGATTGTGCAGAATAACAGAAGACACTTATGAGAGTAAAAAACTCTCTTTATTTCTCTATATAATCCCCTGCTACACTAATACACTTATTCCAGTGATTCACTAGTGCTTGAATACCATCAAGGTAGAACATTTTCTTTTACTCACCGTCAAGTCTTCAGTGATGAGTTAATACGGTGTTATGAAACTTTCTATTTCTAACCGCAGAACCACAATCTTTTCTTGTCTTCTTGCTCTAACTGTTGATTCAGCTCATTGGCTAATGATCGAGCCCTCGTGGAGCTGACAGAGCAAGAAAGAATGCTAGAACRRGAGGGAAAAAAAAAGTTTTATTTACTTTATATAAGTGCTCTATGAGACATTGCTGTACAATGGTAGCGAATTATGCTGGGGTTTGCATGCAAAACGCATTTGAGCTCTAAGGAAAAGATGAGGATTGTGTGTGTGTGTGTGTGTGTGTGTGTGAAAATAGTAGAGGTTTAACGCATTACAAGTGCAGATGAGTTTTCCCCTACATACAGTACACCATCTCACCTTATTGTTGCCATAGTAACAAGGAGCAATGCTGCCACAGATGCCATGAATGTTGCATCCTTTGCTGAAGTCACACAGAAATCATGAATTTTTATCGTACTGGATTTTATTTCACACCATTAGTTAGTTCTGACCGAGCAATCTGATTTGATAAGAACCAAAGCACAGCGCACCATTCCACAAGTGCTGATAATAAACGATAACAGCACTGGGATGTACAGCCATTTAAGCATCCCTTAATTCTGTCCATTCATCCATCTATCCATCCATTTCTACATGTTTTCCTGGGAGACCAGCGTTKCAGACATGAAGCAGGCGGATTGATCATGGCTCTGGTGTCCTGAGAAAACTTTCTACCTTGATGGTGTCCAAGCACTAGTGAAACACTGGGATAAGTGCATTAGTGTAGCAGGGGACTATATAGAGAAATAAACGTAGCTTTAGCTCTCATAACTGTGTTCTGTTATTCTGTACGATCAAAACACCCCTTGTAGTTTCACTGTCATTTGTTTAGTCATTAAATGTGTATTCTAAGACATTAATCATGATGAAATTCAAATGGTCTTAGCTAGCATCATGTTTGACTGGTGTAGCTTCATGAATTTGAAAAGAGATATCTTTCTGTATAGGGGTGCAAACTTTTGCACCTAATACTGGATTCACTGAGTCCCAGTTTTATTCATGAGGCTACATGTTTTCATGATCACTTCTTTAATGYTCTTTACAGCAGCTCCTAAATCCCGAGTTTTAACCCCGCACGCTGCCAGACGGCTTTCCGATGGAGGGAGGAATGGAATAAGAGGAGAGTTAAGCATCTGTAAGCTTCTCATCCCCACTCATCTGTTCCTCTGCTCGTCTTTAGAAGTGTCTCTTCTTCATCACACCATCCCCTCTCATCTCTGACGCCCTGCTCTCGACCAGGTCCGATGACAGAGGAACAGCTGATTTAATATCAAACACTTAGTCATAGATATACTGTATTACAAATATGGCAGGTATGAGACTTTCATTATTATGTCTCTCTGATTGTAGCTATTCATTATTATTAAGATTTCCACATTCAGTAGGCAGGGATTATTTACTCTGGAGCAGCTGGAGTTCCTGAGCTTAGCATGCTAAACTCATCAAACAAGACTTCCTGGTTCAAAGCCAAATTCTTGAAATAATAAGGTACGACCGCTGCTATTGCTAATAGCATTATCCTGGTGAAGCACATTGCACACTGACCTGACTTTGAACTCTCTCTCATTGCCTCGCATCGGAAACACTGACCAGTCAGCTCATGAACACAACCAGATGCTGGATTACGAACTGCACAGGATGGACGAATGGAAGTGGATAGATGATCAGAGTGGGTAAATGGATGAAAATCTAGATGATTGTAGATATATCGATGGATAGGGTGGATAAATAAACACATTGATTGATGTATGTGTGGATGGATGCTTTAATGCACCACCTGGCCAAAACAAGTTAAGATTTCCTTCAGGCTCCTTTAGCGCGATGGTCAGTTCATATATGAAAATGATTCCTCAGGCTCCCAGAACCCCTCTTTCACAATCTGAGTGCTGGAATAAACCCGTGACAGCAGGGATGAAAAACTCCATGGATGTGATAAACTGGTCATTCAGTACATGTACTGTTCATGTATTGTACAGTGGACACTTCTGGAATATAATCAATCTRATCTCATCAGACCACATCAGATTGCTCCAATCTTTTTACTCTCTAGGGAATTTACTCACTCACTCACTCATCATCTATACCGCTTAGTCCTGTATTCAGGATCCTATCCCAGGAGACTTGGGGCACATGGCAGGGTACACCCTGGACAGGGTGCCAATCCATCGCAGGGCACAGACACACACACACACACTCACTCATTCACACACTACGGACAATTTGGGAACGTCAATTAGCCTAACCTACATGTCTTTGGACTGTGGGAGGAAACCGGAGTACCCGGAGGAAACCCACCAAGCACGGGGAGAACATGCAAACTCCATGCACACAGAGACGGGAATCGAACCCGGACGGTGCAAGGCGACAGTGCTAACCACTACACCACCGTGCCGCCTTCTCTCTAGGGAATTTAAGCCTTTTTAAAAAATGGTGGCCTCACAGCGGTTTTAGTCCCAATCCTGTAATGTAAGTTCTCATCACATTTTCTTTTCATTATATCATAAAAATGTGTCTATTAAAAACATACTGCAGTAATGAATCATACCATTCATTCAATGGAAGATGAAGATCTTTATAATTTGAAAAACGAAAAACAAAACAAAAAAAAAGTGACTATCAATAAATAAATAAATAAATAAGCCAGTAAGCATCATTAAAAATCATGTGAATATACTGTACAGAAAATGTACATTTTTAAAAAAAAAAAACAGTTTTTTTTTTTATCTTTAATGCAAAACCTCTCAGGTGCTTTAACGAGATCCCGMTGATTATTTCCGTGCTGCTGATTATCAGATTGATTGGTTGATCATTTAGGTATTTGGGGGATAAATTAGTAAACATCTTAATGAGAATCTCTTAATATATTAAATTACCACTAAATGACTGACGCAATCCACATCAAATTGTAATTAAAATAATCAGACTGCTCATTAAGATGGTAGCTTAATGACATTGAACAGGTTCGTTAATTGGGTAAACTTGCATAAATTAGCCGAACAGCTGATTTATTCGCTTGCTTGTTGCCCGAGGGAGAAAGCATGGCGAGCTTCATTTAACGGCCTAATGATGATACCGAACAGTGTTTGTCTTGATGGAAACACCTTCATCAGTAGATTCGCAAGCTCTCGCTAAACATTGGAACGAAATGATTCTTCTCTAATGATCCTTCGGTGGGGCGCCAAAACTTTAAGAGCTTTTTGATTTTATTTTTATAAATAGTGTGAACAATTAAAAAAAAACAAAAAAAAAACAAGATTTTAGCATTGGGGAATCTGGAAGTAATGCCATGAGTACTAAACGTTGTGGGTTGCATGCTAACCCTAGCCTAGACGTTAGTCCACCAATTAACCACTTGAAAATAAAATCACCTACATAATATTGTGTAGTTTCCACTAAAATGACCCTGAATCATGATGGCTTGGAGTCCACAAGACCTCTTAAGGTGTGCTGTGGTATCTGACGCCAAGGTGTTAGCACAAAAAGGCAAACCTTTGCTTTCCATGTGGATTAATGAACCTTGCCCAGGGTTCTCTCACCAGTCCAGTGGTTCTCCTTCCCTGGACCCTCTGTGTTGCCAGACTTCGAGGTCCTCCATGGATCAGACCTGTTAGTTCAGCAAAACCCACAGACGTGCAATTAGATTAGAGATCCGGCGACTTTGGAAGCCCGGGGCAACACCTTGAACTGTTTGTCGTGTTCCTCAATGGTATCGCAGTGTGTCAGCATGCATTATCCTGCTGAAGGAGGGCACTGCCATCAGGGAATACTTGGGCTGCAATGATTTTTGGTAGGTATCAGGCATCRAAGTAACATCCATATGTAAGCCAGGACTCAGGGTTTTTCCAGCATAACATTAACCAGAGAAACACACTTGTGAGTCTTCACTGATTCACCTCTTTCACATAGTGCATCCTGGACGCATTTATTTCCCAAGGTACACACACCCAAACATCCACATGATGAAAAAGAAAATGCGATCCATCAAACCAGACAAGCTTCTTCCGTTGTTCTGTGGTCCAGCTCTGACGTTCATGTTCCCGTTGGAGACTCTGACCAGAGTGTGATGCACTGGGTGTTCTGACACTTTAGTGCTACAGTAGCTCTTCTGTGGGATTGGCACAAACAGGCGAACCTTTGCTTTCCATGTGGATTAATGAACCTTGGCTGCCCATGGCTCTGTCACCAGTCCAGTGGTTGTCCTTTGGTAGATCCTTATGCTTGCCCATTTCTTTGAGACCTGACTGTTCGTTCCTGACCGTGAGTTGCTGCCCAGCCTTTGACAGGAATCAATAATCAATGTTCTTCACTTCAGCTGTCAGTGATTTTAATGTTATGGCTGATGAGTGTAAGTTGTTACCACAGATACTGTAGAAGGAGACAAGTGGCTGTTATGGAATAACATAGTGTGTGAATGAGTGTGTGTAGTGTGTGCAGGTGTGTGCCCTGTGATGGACTGACATCCTGGCTAGGATAAAGTGTTCTAGCAGATTAAGGATTTACTATTAATCAAAAGAAGCATTGCTTAATATATAAACTCTGACATTTTTATATTCTTCTATTCGAATTGTTCTATTTTTTTTATACCCCATTAGGAGTTAATTTCATTCTCCTCTGTGCAACGACAGTAAAGAAGCTGTCTGTAATAATAAATAATACTGAATATTAGAAAATGACACAAAAAAAAGTAGAGATGAACTCACTCACTCACTCACTCACTCACCTACTCACTCATCATCTATACAGTTTTATCTTGTATTCAGGGGCCTAGAGCCCATCCCAGGAGACTTGCATGAGGCGGGGTATACCCTGCCTCAGGATGCCAATACATCGCAGGGCACACACACACACACACACATACACTCATTTACACACACACACACACACACACACACATACACTCATTCACACACTACGGCCAATTTGGGAACGCCAGTTAATCTAACCTACATGACTTTGGACTGTGGGAGGAAACCGGAGTACGCGGAGGGAACCCACCAAGCACGGGGAGAACATGCAAACTCCATGTATGCAGAGACGGGAATCGAAACTGGCCGGGATTCGAACCAGGACCACAGAGGTGCAAGGTGTCAGTGCTAACCACTACACCACCGTGCCGCAAAAACAGTCATGTTAGATTTTTTTCTACTTTTAAAGTAATATAGTGAAGCAACCCGACACAAACCGAGTGAAAACACATGAGCAAATGGACAATAACCTGGTTTCACACACATGCACAAAGTTGAACTAATGCTGTACTACAAAAAGCGCATTTTGCTGGCACAGTAACACAGCAGTAAAACAATACTTTTTAAGTTCTTTGATCTTAGCACATCTTGTTTTGCCAGTTTTATTGCGCTCATCCTTCTAAAAATGTTCCATATCTATCAAATTGTAAGGGGATTTCCAGAGCGCAGMCCTCTTCAAATCATTCCCCAGGTCTCGGCTAGGCTTTAGATCTGCGCTCTGACTGGGATGTTTCTTAAACCTGATCATCTCCACATGGACTTGTTCTTACTTATTACTGTGCCAGYGATTTCTTCTTTCAGCTGTTTAACAGAGACCTGCAGCTTTTGTGCCAGTTGTGTGGAGCTGTCCATGATTCCCTTCACAGAAGGAGCCCCATGGCAAGATCTCTCGCCAAGCAACATGCTTCTCTGTTTGCTGTYGTGTTCTTTGGATGATAGGTTTTCTTGTTTTTGCACTAAACATGACTGTCTCTCAGAGTTATGACAGTAAGGTACATGGTTTGGGATCATTTTAGCCCGGATACTCAGGTTAACGGGACTCTAAAGGGCTTGTTTGTGGTTGTAGGTCTCCAGCAGGCTSACTGAGAAGAATTTATATTGTCTTTTCAGATGGTTGAGAACCACTATATAGGAATATTTTAGCTTTATTTTTACAACACGGGTGGTGTAGTGGTTAGCACTGTCGCCATGCACCTCCAGGGTCTGGGTTCAATTCTCGGCCAAGTTCGTTTCCCGTCTCTGTGTGCATGGAGTTTGCATGTTCTCCCGGTGCTTGGTGGGTTTCCTCCGGGTTTCCTCCCACATGTATATTAGGTTAATTGGTGCTCCCAAATTGTCCGTTGTGTGTGTGCCCTTCTATGGCTTGGCACCCTGTCCATGGTGTACCCCGCCTCGTGCCCTGAGTCTCCTGGGATAGGATCCAGCCCCCCCCCGCGACCCTTCAACACTTTGAGCAAAGAGCGACCTGTAGCCACCAGACCTTTTGAGCAAAGGTGATGTACTGGAGTGAACCTGAAACAGGAGGCTGATGATGCTGTAAACCGACGATTTCGTATTGCTTGTAATGTTTCTCATAACCTTCAACAATCTTTGTAATTAAAAAAAAAAAGGTTTTGCATGCAGCAACTTTTTCCTTGATCCAATATGCTGCCACTGCTTTCTTGATATTAAAACTTAACCGACATATTATTGATACTTAATTTCCTCATTATATAACTACACTGATTTATCCATTGTGACAAAGCTGTGGAAGTGGACTTATAGCTTAAAAAAAAAAAAAACTCACAAAATTCAGATTTACAGTGCCAGTCAAATGTGTGGACACACCTACTTTCTTTATTCTAGGACAATACTGAAGATTTTCAAAACTATGAAATAACACTTTATGCATGAGGTAATTAAGTAACAACAACAACAGTGCGTTCTCATTTTAAGACATGAAGGTCAGCCTTTCTTCTGTAAAATGGTTCTTTTAAGAACAGCATTGTGTCGAGTGCATTTGCAAAACCCCTCAAGCTCCGTGATGAACCTGTCTCTCACGAAGACCTTCCCAGGAAAGCAAGACCAAAACTTACAGAGGAGACGTTCATTGAGAGTCTCCAGCCTCAGAAATCACCAATTAACAACCAGCACCTCAATAGTTTTGCTTCATTTGAAAAACAAAACCTTTTTTTTCTCTCCAAACTGCAAAAAAAAAAAAAAAAGTTCTCTCATTTTGCTGTCAAACTGTTCACTCATGTTTTGAAAAATCCTTTTAAATCGATAAGTTCTGAAGTTTCCTCTAGAAGCTCTTCACGCTCTCGCGTTGCTTTAGCAGTCAGCAGGAACCATAAAGATGTCAGAGATTATTATAAAATGTGTTTGTTTTTAACTTCAAATTTGTAGGCTGCTACTGTATATCATGCACATCTCTGAAAAATCTGCTCATCTTCCAGGGATGTGTAGACTTTTATATCCACTGTAAGTAAGATGTGTGTATACCGTATGCGTGTGTGTGTGTGTGTGTGTGTGTGTTGTGTTGGGGCAGTAGTCAGTGTTCAGAGGGGTTTTTTTCGAGGGGCTTTCACCCTATCTGACCCCGGCACCTCGTCCTCCGAGCCAAAAGTCACTCAGGCGCCACATCACATGAGGCATTCGGCGGCCAAATGCCAGCTTAGATCAGTGTGGATCTGCCGCTAATGCGTGTTGGAGTTAGCTCTACTCTCATGGCCTCCTGAAATCTCTTCTCTCCTCCCCGTCCTCTTTACAGATCTCTCGTGTCCTCGCCCGTCCTCGGCCCTTCTATTCTCTTCCTCCTCTTTGTGCTGCGCTTCTTTTTTTCCTCTCCCCCGGCTGAAAGCAAGCAGTGCGTACTGAAAGCATTTGCAGCGCGGACAGAAAGGAATCGCAAATATCTAGGGCAGCACAGGGACAGAATAGATCACGATTTGATAGGATATTAGTGTCTGTGTGTGAATGTGTATTTTTATGGATGGTTCTCACCTTTCGGGGGCCATCGTGGGATTGGAGACCCACCCCCCCCCCCTTCTCTCTCTTTCAGGGCAGCACCAGGGATTTCTTTTACCGCGGCTACGGGGCTGCTTGACTTGTGGGCAGAGGTGCTCTGAAGTTTAACCTAACAGGACGTGAACGTAAAGTCAAAGGTTTCGATACGCGCTGCTGAATTGTCTTTGTTGGCTTTATCCTTATCGAAAAATAATGCTTTCAATAGAAATGCTTCATTAATGTATTACTCTTTCAAATTGTTAGTTATGGTATTTATTATAAAATGATCATAAATAAATGAAAAATGATGGCATTAAAACCCCCAAACTCTAAATAAAGCGATTTTTTTTTTGTGTGTTATCCTAGAGGTAGTTTCAGCACCCCAAAGCCCCTCCCTGGCACTGCCCATGCGCTCTCTCTCTCTCTCTCTCTCTCTCTCTGTAATGAACCAGACAGCTCATAAGTCACTACCGAGATGCTGCCTGCTCCCACGTGGGCCCCCGACATGCAGCTCTGTGTCCTCAGATACCCCTTTCAGCTCATAGGGATGAAGAACAGCTCGGCTATGGAACGAGGGATGAAATTGAGTCGGTGTTTTACTGTCCAATATATCAGCACGAAAATCCTGTCAAGCACATCCTTCTGGTCCGTGCCGCCATTTTGTGTGAACACAAGTAAGATTTGGGATAAAAAAGAAAAAAAGCATAAGTCATGTCTAGACATGGTGCATGTACAGTATACGGACAAAAGTATTTGGCCAAACCTGTTAATTATTGAAATCAGGTGTTTCTAAGGGCAATCTTAATGCTTCAGCATACCAAGACAATGTCCTGGACAATGCTGTGCCTCCAACTTTGTGGCAACAGTTTGGTGAAGGCCCTTTTCTATTCCAACATGTCTATCCCCAGTGCACAAAGTAAGGACTATAAAGACATGAGTCCACAGTGGAAGAACTTAACACAGAGCCCTGATCTCAACCCCATCGAACACCTTTGGGATGAACTGGAACGGAGATTGCGAGCCAGGCCTTCTCGTCCAACATCAGAATCTGACCTCATAAATGCTCTACAGAATGAACGGGCAGTAATTCTCACAGAAACACACCAAAAATCTTGTGGACGGCCTTCCAAGAAGAGTGGAAGCTGTTATAGCTGTAAAACGGGGACCAACGCCATATTGAAGTGTATGTACAGTATTTGGATACGATGTCATTGCGGATTTGACCAAATATTGTAGTGTATGTACTATTAAAATGGCAAAATGTAAAAAGACACATGATGTTTTCTCAATTCTGATTGATCAAATGTCTTAAATTCGGGTTCTGTAACTTTTGTCATTTCACTATGTTCAGTGGTGGGAATAGTACACGACTTAACGTAAAACGTAAAAAAAAAGACGACTTAAAACATCTGTTTCTTCAGTACTTGGGCTAATCCCCCTACACCGCCCCAAAAATAGAAATCCCCTTCCCAACTGTGTTTGACTGACACTTACATAGTTAGTAAACTAGTAACCCAGTATACTGTATGTATCTGTCCAATGATGGTAACATCAAAGCAATTCTTCTCTGGATAAGAACGTCTGCAAAATGCCTAAATGTAAATGTAAATGTACACAAATCATGCACTTCAGTCAAAGCAGTGATAACCTAAAGAAAACATTACTCAAGTAGAAGTCCTCCGTTTACAATTCTACTTGAAATATGGGTGCATTAAATAGCTTCTAATCTGCATGTCTTCAGACTGTGGGAGGAAAGCACAGGGAGAGCACAGGGAGAACCTGCAAACTCCATGCACACAGACCGGAGACGGGAATCGAACCCGGACCCTGGAGGTGCAAGGCGACAGTGCTAACCATGTGTGATAGGAGTAAATCACTTTCAGACACGTTCTTATGAAAATCATCGATTCGTTTCCTACAACAGTAAAMTTTAAGCGGCACAGATACGTGCCTGCAACTCAAACTGTGTATTTAGTTTTTTCGGATATGTCAGGTCGAACAAAAGTTATCAATAATTGTATAAAGTGCATGAAATTACCAGAACATGGGAATGAAATGGCAAAAATGTAGAACTCATAAAATTAGCATATTATTATTATTATTTTAGTCAAAGAAAAAACTCAAAACAACCATAGACACTCGTGACTGTGTGTACATGTGATATTTCTTTGCCTTTGTCACCCAGTTTAAAATTTTCTCTCAGTTGGTTAAACTGCACTAAAATTCAGTTCATCATGTTGCCTATTTTGTGCTGAAAAAAAGGATATGTCTCTCTATACTGCACAATCCTCCATTATAAGCAATATCACACGCTGTACACACGCACACACACACACACACACACACGTACTTGACACACACTGCACATCACATGATATTCCTCAGTATATAAGATGCTATTTCCATTGCATAATGGTATGCTGGTGTACATGTACTAATGATATCATGGTAACCCGAGAAATCGAAGGAAGCCGTGTTATCGTTTGTCCACCGCTTTAAATTCACCTASAGTAAACCCAACATGATAGCTGAGACTCCGTGACCTCATGGGATGCACACTGTTTGTGCCGAAGACGCTTTAGTGCCTCGGGATCATCAGCCATTCCTGCAAAGCGCCGTTTCTATTAATACCGAGGGCCTTATTTTGGAAACGTTCCAAAGAAGTGCTTCAGAGAGACGGAGGTACTTGAGGCAGGAGGGGAGGGGGTGGGGGGGGGTTGGGACTGCTTGTTGCCAGAGTGTATTGGGTGAATCGGGTGGTGTGGGGTAGGATGGGGGTCTATAAATTAGCCAGCTGAGAGAAACAGGATTGGCTGGAGATGATGTAATGCACCCGATAAATTATTGCATCCCCACGTCCCCCCCCCATTCCATGCATGAGCTCATTGCCCTTCATCTGAAGCCTCGTATCCCTGGATTCATTTCAGCCCGTTAGGTGCAAAAGTTGGCTTTGGTTACTGAAAAATATGTTTGGCATGTTTACAGTCAGAAAGTCTGTTGCTTTTTCTATTTTTACATTTACACAAACGTTTTTGGGTTCCTTGCTCGTGCGCTCCCCAAAGTGCCAATCTTTTACGATTATTGCCTTCAAGATCTTGATAAAATCTTGGCTGTAGTCTGTTATAAATGAGCTATAGACCTGTGATTAAAGAAGATGACTATGTTCATCAATCAGCACAATGCACAAAAAAGGGCTTTTAAAAACAGAAACATTCTTCAAAGTCATTAGAGTTAAAATGTATTATTTTTTGGTCCATTACCGTGTTATGTTTATGTTTTGGCATCACCGTTATTATATTTTTAGCTGTTAGAAATGTTAATCCATCTTTAATCAACCGTATAATTAAAATTATACTGATAAAAAGATTATTAACAATTTTTTGTTTGTTTTATGCAATATTTCTCCGGCATCGCATACTGCATTATGCAATATGCAGTTCAGRCCATGCACTATATTACGCAATTGTGTTAATCTTTTATCTTTTATTATTAATGATTAATCGATTATTGATTGTTAATGTGCAAATCTGTTGGTTAAAAATATGGGAAATTTGCAGCCTTTGTATCTGTATTTGCCAGTACTGGATTTTAGACTAGGATCATGGCACACTGAGATTTTAATCAACAATGTTGTCATCAGCCATCTTCTAAAGCTGCTCCATGTAGTGCAGCAGGGGCAGAGCAGAGAACTCTTGACCCTATACATAAGCATTGTCATTGGGCTCCTTCCTTGCTTTATATCTCACATTTTTCCTTTCTGWTTTAAAAGAATGACACCTCCTGTCATTAGGGCCCGTAGTCATTCCCACTCATATATATGCGCCACTATGATTAATTGCACACAGAACAGAGAAAACYACAATATTTGCATCAATTTCAATCATACACAAAAGAGTTTTTTTTATTCTTAAGAACTTTATGAGAAAACACACATGACGTTACGTAAAATACAAAAGTATATAAAGAGAATGAATGAGGGCATGTAATGAGTGCTTTATTGGCAGGAACAATATGGACGTTCATATCGCCAAAGCTCAGAATCAACTCACAAAGTAACAGAAAGAAACTGAATATATCGCTGAAAAAATAAAAAAAAAACAATATAAAACAAATGATTAAAAAAATAAACACATTAAAAAATTACAAACATATTTTAATGTCAGTATAAATAATATATATGTACAGAACACAGGAGCTCTCTCTCTCTCTACACACACACACACACACACACACACAATTTATATATACTATATATGGTCTAATGTTTAAAAGTGAACACACAGTAGAAGTGATCCGATTTGTCTGTTATTTCACAAGCTTTGACGGTCTGATTGGTGTTACTGAGTCAAATGATGTGTCGGATGATTTAGGCGTTATTGCCTCCCCAGAGCTCTTGGTGTCTAATCTCAGTTCTGGGCAAAATCTCAGATTGGAAAAGGAAATAATGTGGTGCTTCTTCCAGATTTTCATCAGCATCCAGGTTGGCTCCTGTTCATCTCTGAGATCTTTCACTTTCTCTCTCTCTCTCTTACTTTGTGTGTGAATCATAGTTGAAGTGTTACTGCCCTCTAGTGGACAGAGTTATGTTAGGAGGATGAGAAGTGAAATTCTCTCTCTCTCT
>QMIH01001995.1:4811-50451 GCA_003987875.1 Clarias batrachus
TAGTGAACATAAGTAGCTATCTACAACTAACTAACTACACTACAAGCTATTGGGAAAAACATAGCTAACTAAACCTACTCAGTTTTAAGCAGGTAATCTGTATCCAAACCACTTTGTAGGTACAGCTAGATAGAACTGAATATCCGATAAATGGCAAGCTAACTACAAGTTACCTATGACATAAAATAGCAAAGTTACAGCCAAACTGCTCACTTGTAGTACTGTGTATATTGTGTCAAAATAAAAGYTAATTGTCTTTTAAATAGCTAAGCTGCAACTAAACTAGCATTCTGAAAATGCTGAACTTTTTTCTACACACTTCAGCTAACTGACTTTGTAGCTAACTTGTCAAGCTATGAGGCTCTTGGGATTCATAACAGCTAAGCTGCAACCAAATGATAAGTAGCTAGCTACACTACAAGCTAATAAGAAAACGACTAGCTGTTTGTTTATTTATTTATTTTWAATTATTTTTTTAAAGAAAAAGCTAACATCTAAACAGACCTACTGCCATTTTGATAAAGCTTAATTTACAAGATAATCAGAAAAAGTGGCTAAGTACTGTATTTGAAGCAATTTTACAAATATAACTTGTCAAGTTATTAAGCTACTCATGATTTAAACTAACTAAGAAACATAACCATTGGAACATGACAATTTAACAGCTAATTTTAGGCATAAAATAAGATTTGAATGCTTTGTAGGGTATGCCATTACAAAGATTTTGCTTTTCTATCAGCCATAAGAAGGTAACTTAACAGCAAAACCATTATCATTAGATCACTACTTTTCTATCTAGCTATTTTTGTTCTACCACTGGATGGAAAAGCAGCTAGTTAATAAAAACCCTTGGTATTTCTAAAGCAGCTAAAATCATTTATTGTAATTAGCGACTCTATATAATTATATTACACTAAAAATAATCACCCAGTCTTATTTGCCTGAGATTAAGCTATGAGATGAGTGTTGTACTGGAATCCTTGTCTCGAATCTACAGAGAATCGGGGAAAAGAAGGAGCGGAATTGAGAGGGAGTGGATGACAATGAGGATGGATAGGAAGATGGAGAGAGTGTATTAGCACTGGTGGAAGGAGAAGGCTAAATGCATGTACATGGGGCCATGATCTGGCTTTTGTCAGCTCCACTTTCTCTGACATGGAATGCAAAATAACAGAGGCCTAATCTAGAGTGAGGGAACGAAAGGCAGAAAGAGTGGTGTCGGGGTCGGGGGGATGGTTGTATAATAAGAGAACAAGAGAGGTAGAAGATTGAAATAACTTTGTCCGAAGAGTCATCTGTGACATAGAGTACATATACATATTTCCAAATATATATGTCAGGACACACACGCACGTTACTGTTCACAGGTTTCACACTTACTGTAAACTGTATATACTTAGTTGTTTCACAGGGTTCTGTCTTTGGACCATTCATACTTTACACATCTTAATGTACAATGATAAATATATTCTAAGTATAATATTCTATTTATTCTAAGCCAAAATGACTAAATTGTGAAGCATTTAATACTGCGAACAGCAAAAACAGTAAACTGGACAGATTTAACCCATCTGGAGCCTAAGGCATGTCTCTCTACCCGCTCACCTTGCTCCTTCCTGGGAAACATTGAAAAAAGCAACCCCCACAAGATGATGATGATGATGATGATCAACATTGAGCCACTGATGTGTTGTGCAYGTTAAAACAAGCGCAGAGGATAAAAAAGTGCCATATGGTTACATGTGTGTTTGACAAAGCGCAAGAGAGCGTGAGAGAGAAAGAGGGACGAAAGACATGGTGAGCAATCGTGATGGACTGAGATGAAGTAAAATGTATAMCAACCTGTTACCAATACGATACACAAGGCACAGGGGGCTGGTGTGCAGGGTTTTGCCTAAAATGGAGTTGCCCTGGCGGGTCTGATCGACTTTTCRGCCTGCTCTGTTTATGCGCCAGTGCTTCAGCTATGGTCCTGGGAGAGAACTTTATGAAAGAGAGAGATTAACSAGAGTGCACAAGGCCGCTTGCGGTGATTTATCACTGATTAAACAGGGCTGCCATGCCAAAGTTTTAACAGATGCTGAACAAACAACAACAAATCCAGACTTAATGGTACTACATGCACACATTATACACAATTCTTTATTCAGATTTAAAGCTGTAAGAAGTGTGCCATAATCTGGATTTTATTTTTCCTTTTTGCTTGAACAGTGCCTAAAATTAAGAGCGTTTCCACACACWATGTGTCGAGAACTCCCAGGATTGGAATTAGACAGCTGTGTGTCCATATGAAAACCACTTGTTAGTGAGACTCATCWGAAAAAAATGCTTCTGTTTGCAAGGGAGCATAAAGAATGGACTTTGATGCAATGGAAAAAAGKTGTGGTCCGAGGAGTCCAGATTGACCCGATTCCTGAGCAATGGGCAAATCAGGGTAAGACAGGAAGCACTCCTCATGAATAGTGGACACTCTACAAGCCTCTGAAGACAGTGCTATGATATGGCGTTTCTTCAGTTGGTCAGGTCTAGGCTCAGCAACGTTATGTTGCAATAAAATAAGATCAGCTGTCAACCTGAAGTTACTGAATGACCAAGTTATGAGATCAATAGATTTCTTTCTTTCCAGGACTCAAATTGTGAAAGAGTGGCTCTGGGAACATCATGAATCATTTTCATACTTGAATTAACCACCACACTGTGTACTGTAATCAAATCTAAAGGTAGTAGAACAAAATTGTAGTGTAGTTGGTGAGGCAGTGTATCTGTATTAGTCCTTGTACGCAGACATAAACCTAAAGTAGCTGTGGTCTGCCTTGAAGGATTTTAATGTGGTTGTTTCGTTCTTTTTAATGGATTAAGCACCCTAACCCTGTTAATGGTTTGTTCCAAATAATACATTTGTATTCAGTTATATATCTTTGCATAATAGGCATTATCTACAGGAATGCAGGCAACATAAGCATGAGTACGAAAGGTCAGAAAGAATCTGCGGGGAAATAACAATGCATTGTTGAGGATTCAGCCTYGACGTGAGAATTACTCTGAATTGCATGCTTTAGAATCCAGGCATATTAGTGGTTAATGAAGGACTTGTGAMCTTTCATTGACCTCTGGAAGAGCGTAAGAGTAAGTAACAGTGTAGAGAAAGAGGCAGTGTGAAGTGCCGTGACGACTGCTTTACAGGCACTTGATTACAGTTCAGAAATACTTTCACATCCAACATCCACGAAAGTACTTCTCTGAACCATCACATGTTTTTTGTATTAAAAACTTTGACACAGACTAGTCCTTCCAAATCCCAAGCACATGGGCCCATAATATTTTTACAGATCAAACCAATTCTTTGTATGTTCTCATTACATGCCTCAGGGCCATGACATTTTTTTGCCATTTCTATCACACTCTCCAAATGTTTTGCTTGTTTAAGCTAACAAAAGAGTGCACGATTCATCTTCTCCACGACTATAAGCCATGCATATTGTCATAATCTCGTTTGCAGCTGAGGAAGACCAAATGGTGTTCTGGCACTGAGGAAGCTACGGAGCAGTGTGAAAAATGGCACATTGTTGTCAGAGCATGTGTGGGAAACAGACAGACGTTCATTCTTATTTGACCCCACTTCTCATTTATAGGTTTACTATTGCTCACTAATGAAAATGAAAAATTATGCAAATTCAATGCCATGGCCTTTACAGTACCCAGTCTCAACCCAATCATCAAAACAGCATCTTTTTTGGAATATCCTTTGGAAGAAAGTACAGTATCATTCCAGTACAGGTGCAGTTGGAAAATCTAAGCCAAGGATCTTAAATGAAAGCTGTTCTATTGGGTTTTTCCATGAGCAATGAAAATGAAAATAACTAAAGGTATTCTTGGATTATGATGTCTTTGGAAAAATAAAGGAAACACGATCTGTGTTCTTCTCTTTCGTGATCTATTTTAGAATGCTTTTTGTGTTGAAACAGTTTCCAACTGGAGTAAAAGGAGGAAGACTGGAAAATAAGAAAAGACAAGTTCATTCTTGGAAAGTTCACAAACATGGACTAGACAGCAAGGGCCCAAAGTTAATCGCCAGTTATTCTGAACTTTTCTGCATGGTTCTGCAAGAATGTCTGCATACCATATAATTTTCTCAACGTTGTTGATTGGGGTGTACATGGATGCTGCTTTCCAGCGAGAAACCCAGGCGYGGTTTGACTGACAGCAGTAAATTCCGCCTTGTCACCAGGATGAACCACAGACAGAGTTTGACTCTGGGCAGAAAATCCCACAGTGTCGTGCCACAGCAGTTAGCTGGAGTTAAAAGAATCTGCAGTTGGACCATGCTGGCCCTTCCCCACTATGGGAGGAATGACCAATTTGGTGACAGAGCATTGACAGGCAAAGCCATGTCTGTAAATGATAGAGGTGGGTAGAGTAGCCAAAAATGTACTCAAGTGAGAGTAGCTGTAGCTGTGTAATAATATTACTCAAATAAGAGTAAAAAGTTGTCATCCAAAATATTACTCAAGTCAGTGTAAAAGAGTGTACTCTGAAAAGACTACTCAAGTACTAAGTAACTATTTCATCATAATGTCCGATTTTTTTTTTTTTTTAGAAATTATGTAAGCAGTGAGACAAAAGTAATAAAATAATGTAAAAAGTGTGACATTTCCAAATAATAAAATTAATTAAATAAATGTAATAAAATAAATGAATAAAACTAAATATATTTATAAAATATATAAAATAGCAAATTAAGGAATAAGAAACACAAATTTCCTAATCTCCCTTTTTTCATGGTATAAAGCTTTCGAAATAAATCCCTACTGTAGGTAACATATGTATGTTTGAACAGTGTCGACTATTTCCTGTGTAAGATGTGCTGGATATTCAGTTGCCCTGTAAATGACTCAGCAGAAAATAACATTACAACATGTGTACAAGAGTCTCACGTTACCATAAACTGTGTCCAGCAGAACAAATGTAAGAAAATTATATATATTTTAGCCTCTAGTTTATTTGCTAATTATATTTGTTAAGATTGCAACATTAAATAAAACAGCTAAACTAACCGCGACATGTTTGCACAGAGAAATGTAACTCGTTACTACCCACCTCTGGTAAATAAACTCAATACTTTGTTTTACTGCATGCTTAATGACTGCTGTTTATTGCGAAACACACTCAAGAAAACAAGTACATCAACTAACCCCCTGAAAGTCAATAGCTATGTATCATGTAACCAGGTCATAAAAGGTTATTCCTTCGTGATCTAATCACTCTAATTAGTGATATATATTTTTTTTCTTATATTTTTCTTATATTTTTCTTATTGTATATTTTTACTGTACATATATTTTATTATTTTATTCTTAGTTAAATCTATTTCTACGTTCTTGTTATATTCATTTCTTAAATAGTCTTTTATTCTAAGGTCACGGGCAGTCGCCTAAGCATTTCACTGCTTATCGTACCGTATATGACTGTGTATGTGACAAATAAAATTTTTAATTTAATTTGAATTTGATAGTTTTTTTAGTCGNTGTTAATGGTTTGTTCCAAATAATACATTTGTATTCGGTTATATATCTTTGCATAATAGGCATTATCTACAGGAATGCAGGCAACATAAGCATGAGTACGAAAGGTCAGAAAGAATCTGCGGGGAAATAACAATGCATTGTTGAGGATTCAGCCTCGACGTGAGAATTACTCTGAATTGCATGCTTTAGAATCCAGGCATATTAGTGGTTAATGAAGGACTTGTGACCTTTCATTGACCTCTGGAAGAGTGTAAGAGTAAGTAACAGTGTAGAGAAAGAGGCAGTGTGAAGTGCCGTGACGACTGCTTTACGGGCACTTGATTACAGTTCAGAAATACTTTCACATCCAACATCCACGAAAGTACTTCTCTGAACCATAACATGTTTTTTGTATTAAAAACTTTGACACAGACTAGTCCTTCCAAATCCCAAGCACATGGGCCCATAATATTTTTACAGATCAAACCAATTCTTTGTATGTTCTCATTACATGCCTCAGGGCCATGACATTTTTTGCCATTTCTAGCACACTCTCCAAATGTTTTGCTTGTTTAAGCTAACAAAAGTGCACGATTCATCTTCTCCACGACTATAAGCCATGCATATTGTCATAATCTCGTTTGCAGCTCAGGAAGACCAAATAGTGGTCTGGCAATGAGGAAGCTACGAAGCAGTGTGAAAAATGGCCTTTACAGTACCCAGCCTCAACCCAATCATCAAAACAGGAAATTTATCATTCCAGTACAGGTGCAGTTGGAAAATCTAAGCCAAGGATCTTAAATGAAAGCTGTTCTATTGGGTTTTTCCATGAGCAACAAAAATGAGAATAACTAAAAGTATTCTTGGATTACGATGTCTTTGAAGAAAATAAAGGAAAAACGATCTACGATCTCTTTCAAGTTCACAAACATGGACTAGACAGCAAGGGCCCAAAGTTAATCGCCAGTTATTCTGAACTTTTCTACACGGTTCTGCAAGAATGTCTGCATACGATATAATTTTCTCAACATTGTTGATTGGGGTGTACATGGATGCTGCTGTCCAGAGAGAAACTCAGGTGCGGTTTGACTGGCGGCAAGTAAATTCTGCCTTGTCACTGGGATGAACCACAGACAGAGTTTGACTCTGGTCAGAAAATCCCACAGTRTCGTGCCACAGCAGTTAACTGGAGTTAAAGGAATCTGCAGTTGGACCATGCTTGCCCTTCCCCACTATGGGAGGAATGATCAATTTGATGACAGAGCATTTACAGGCAAAGCCATGTTTTTTAATGAAAATACTTTGTTTTACTGCATGCCTAATGACTGCTGTTAATTGCAAAACACACTCAAGAAAACAAGTACATCAACTAATCTCCTGAAAGTCAATAGCTATGTATCATGTAACCATGTCATAAACGGTTATTCCTTCGTGATCTAATCACTCTAATTAGTGATAGTTTTTTTAGTCACAAAGTCGAGTCTGCAGCTGGTTCTACAACACCACAGAGATGTATTAAATCTTCCTGCACCAAGTGCTTCTATAAATATACCCTTTATTGCTGACTCGATCTTTGCTCTTTTACACATTTTAACAGTGATTTTTCAAACTTAAGCACACAAGTGCTCATTGCAATCTAAAGCATCAATCTTGCATGTACCTGTTGTTCATTCTTTTGTTTTGTTTTTAAAATGGCTTTTTTTTAAAACTGCCTGTTTTTAAAAATGGCTTTGGAGTGTATACTGTGAAACATTAGTCTATCAAGGCTTTTCAAACAATAGTTGTTATATTAATAATATAGTGTGGTGCAAATGTTTTCACGCAAATGAAGAAGTCGCTTTTCAGTTGTAATATGCCATATAATCAGGCATCTTTCATGAGATTTATGTTTCGTTTTTGTTGATATATTGTTAACCTTGCTGGGTTTGACACAAAGTGCTCAAAGTGACTTTCTGTACATGTTCTCCTTCTGGATTTCATCTGGGTTCTTCAGTTTCTGTGGATCTACCACAAGCCTGACATAGATAAGGAAGATGAATAAATATTAAACCAGAAAACTTTTTGTTTCACTTTTCATCCAGAAAACAAACTTTGCTGCAAACTTTTTTGCATTGTGTTGTACACTACACGGACATACGTATTTGGTCAAACCTGCAATGGAGTTGGTGCCACTTTTCTTGGAAGGCTGTCCACAAGATTTTGGAGTCCTTCTGTGGAAATTCATGCCCATTCATTCTGTAGAGCACTTTTGAGGTCAGGCATGTTGTTGAATGAGAGGGCCCGTCTCGCAATCTCCGTTCCAGTTCATCCCAAAGTTGCTCGATGGGGTTGAGGTCAGGGCTCTATGCGGGCCAGTCAGGTTCCTGAACACCTAAACCGAACTCATCAAACCATGTCTTTATAGTCCTTGCTTTGTGCACTGGGGCACAGTCATGTTGGAATAAAAAAGGGCCTTTCCCAAACTGTTGTCACAAGAACTGTCAAAATTAGCATATTATTATTATTGTTTTTATTTTTTTGGTCATAGAAACAACTGAAAACAACTAGAAAAACCCATGATTGTGTGTATCTGTGCTGTTTCTTTTCCCAAGCTTTTTTTATTTTATTTATTTTTGTCATGTCTGGGTAGTTGGTTAAAATGAAGTTTTAAAAAAGGCAGTTCATACTGCCTATTTTGTGCTGAAAAAAAGGATGTCACTTTATACTGCACAATCCTGAGCCCTAGGATAGGATAATTTGTTTGATTGAAACACCTGGATTCAATCATTTAGACCAACAAACATTTCATAATTTCATTACTCGGGGACAATCACGGGGGGGGGGGACATTTTTTCTTTAATCCCCAAAACTTAGCACACATTTCAAAGTCTGTTTTTCTTCGAGTAGCCACGCTCACACCCACATGCTCCCATTTATCCAATGAGGAATTGCACCCAAGTAAAAACAAAGCCTTTGATTGGCTAGATCGCGGTAATGGGTTTCAAGGCGCCCCAAAGAGACGCGTGCTTGAAGCGTGAATGAGGGAGGAGGGGGGAGGCTGGAAACCGTCTGCCCTCAGCGNAGTCGAGTCTGCAGCTGGTCCTAACACACCACAGAGATGTATTAAATCTTCCTGCACCAAGTGCTTCTATAAATTTAACCTGCTAACCTGCTGACTCGAGCTTTGCTCTTTAACACTTTTTAACTGTGATTTTTCAAACTTAAGCACACAAGTTGCAATCTCAAGCATCAATCTTGCATGTTTTGTTAATATGATAACTCAGTTTTTTTTTTTAATGGCTTTGGAGTGTATACTGTGAAACATTAGTGTAATTAATCTATCAAGGCTTTTCAAACAATAGTTATATAGTGTGGTGCAAATGTTTTCACGCCCTTAAAACCAAGTGAAGAAGTCGCTTTTCAGTTGTAATATACTATATAATCAGGCRTCTTTCATGAGATTTATGTTTCGTTTTTGTTGATACATTGTTAACTGAGAGGTTGCTGGGTTTGACCCGAAGAAGGACTTTCTGTGCATGTTCTCCTCCTGGATTTCATCTGGGTTCTTCAGTTTCATCATACATCCCASAAATAGAACAATAGGTAACTTGGCTAGTCTAAGCTGCCTCTGGGTGTGTGTGTACCTGTCTCATGGCATGTGTTYTCATGATGGCATCTGGATTTACCACAAGCCTGACATAGATAAGGAAGATGAATGAATATTAAACCAGAAAACATTTTGTTTCGCTTTTCATCCAGAAAACAAACTTTGCTGCAAACTCTTTTGCACTGTGTTGTGGTCAAACCTGCAATGACATTCTATCCAAATACATATACTTCAATATGGAGTAGGTKSCTCTTTTGCAGGTATAACAGCTTCCACTTACCTTGGAAGGCTGTCCACAAGATTTTGGAGTAGTTCTGTGGAAATTCGTGCCCATTCATTCTCTAGAGCACTTTTGAGGTCAGGCACTGTTGTTGAAAGAGATGGCCCGTCTCGTAATCTCAGTTCCAGTTCATCTCAATGTTGCTCGATGGGGTTGAGGTCAGGGCTCTGTGCGGTCCAGTCAGGTTCCTGAACACCTAAACCGAACTCATCTAACCATGTTTTTATAGTCCTTGATTTGCGCACTGGGGAACAGTCAAACTGTTGCCACAAAGTTGGAAGCATAACATTGTCCAAGATGACTTTGTACGCCGAAGCATTAAACCCTTAAAACCCAAGCGGCACAGGTACTTGCTGGCAACAATGAAGATTWAAAAAATATATGTATGTGCTTATATAGAAGCCTTGCCAGTGTGTGTGAGTTAACATGGAGGCTTCACACTTCAAACTGTGTATTTGGGTTTTCGGGTATGTCATGTTGAATGAAAGTAATCATTACTTTTATAAAGGTTAAATTCTACCACTACCAAAATATGAGACTGACGTCGAAAAAATGTAGAACTTTCAAAATTAGCTTTTCTTTGTCATAGAAACAACCGAAAACAACTAGAAAAATGCATGATTGTGTGTATCTGTGCTATTTCTTTTCTTTTCTTCTTTTTATTATTATTATTTTGTCATGTCTGGGTAGTTGATTTAAATTAACTAAAATTCAGTTCATACTGCCTATTTTGTGCTGAAAAAAAGGATGTCACTTTATGCTGCACAATCCTGAGTCCTAGGATAGGATAAGTGGTTTGATATAACTAAATTCAATCATTTTGACCAACAAGTTTGGCCAAATACTTTTGTCCAAATATAATGTATATTTCATAATTTCATTACTCATTGTACCAAAGAAAATCACTCTTTTTTTTCTTTAATCCCAAAAATTTTACACACATTTCAAAGCCTGATCTTTTCGAATAGCCACGCCCACACCGACACGCTCCCATTTATCCAATGAGGAATTGCACGCTAGGAAAAACAAAGCCTTTGATTGGCTAGATCGCGGTAATGGTTTCAAGGCGCCCCATGGAGCCGCGCCGCGTGCTCAAGCGTGAATGAGGGAGGAGGGGGGAGGCTGGAAACCGTCTGCCCTCAGCGCGAGGCCAATGTGGATTCAGTGGAACGGCTCGAGAGCGAGGCGGCGGACGCGCGTGACCGGATTCTGAGGGAAACTTCTACACCGGCGTCGTTGGAAACCGAGCGCGCGCTGAGCAGGAAGGAAGGAAGGAAGGAAAGAAAATAAAACAGTCTCTCAAACACTACAATGAAGTCGCGAAACAAGGGCACGGATACCTGAGTTTTGTGTGGAAAAAGCACTAAGTTTGTGAAAAACGTTCCGAGAGGAAGAGGAGGGGGTCGACTACTCTTCATCTTCAACCGGGGACTTACCTAGTTACTGAAACTGATTTTCATCGGATTCGCGGTTTTAAAGTAAGTCAAGGGGTCTTAATCTCTGATACTAATTACATTGCAAATGTTTGGTGAATGCATTGTGTAGTTAATGGGCTACAAGAGCACTAGAACTCAATGATTGAATCCCAAGTGGCTCCCTGGTGGACATGGAGTGCACTGCATAGGGTGCACGAGTGCCAATATTTTTGCACGTTTGTACCTGGTAGTCATGTATGTGTGTGCGCCTCTTTTTTCTTCTTCCCCAGGATGGCGGTTTGGAGCCAGGCAGCGGTGCGCACACTCACAGCGCTTCTCTTGCTCCTCAGCTCGAGCTCCGGTCAGTACCACGGTGAAAAGGGGATCTCGGTTCCAGAGCACGGTTTCTGCCAGCCGATCTCTATTCCTCTGTGCACGGACATACAGTACAACCAGACYATCATGCCGAACCTTTTGGGTCACACGAACCAAGAGGACGCTGGTTTGGAGGTGCACCAGTTCTACCCGCTGGTTAAAGTGCAGTGCTCTCYGGATCTCAAGTTTTTCCTGTGTTCCATGTACGCGCCTGTGTGTACCGTGCTGGAGCAGGCCATCCCTCCGTGCCGCACTCTCTGCGAGCGGGCGCGACAAGGCTGCGAAGCGCTCATGAACAAGTTCGGCTTCCAGTGGCCCGAGCGACTGAGGTGCGAGAACTTCCCGGTGCACGGAGCAGGAGAGATCTGCGTCGGACAGAACACCTCGGACCCTGGAAAGCCGACGTCCGAGCCGCCGCCGAACGTGGAGGAGAATTTCACGCCGCGCCCTCATGATAGGTCGGGTCAACCTTTCTCGTGTCCTCTTCAGCTTAGCGTGCCTTCCTACCTCAATTATAAATTTTTGGGAGCCAAAGATTGCGGTGCACCGTGCGAACATGATCAGCTGCACGGACTTATGTACTTTAAAGAGGAAGAGGTGAAGTTTGGGCGCCTTTGGGTCGGGATTTGGTCCATACTGTGTTGCGTAAGTACTCTTTTTACAGTGCTCACTTACCTTGTGGACATGCGGCGCTTCCGTTATCCCGAGCGTCCTATCATCTTCCTGTCTGGGTGCTACTTCATGGTGGCCGTGGCTTACGTCACTGGGTTTCTCCTAGAGGACCAGGTGGTGTGTATTGGCAAGTTCGGGGACAATGGCTACAAAACGGTGGCGCAGGGAACCAAAAAAGAGGGATGCACAATCCTGTTCATGATCCTCTACTTTTTTGGAATGGCCAGCTCTATTTGGTGGGTGATCTTGTCTCTGACCTGGTTCCTGTCTGCTGGCATGAAATGGGGACATGAAGCCATTGAGGCCAACTCACAGTACTTCCACTTGGCAGCGTGGGCGGTACCTGCTGTGAAAACCATCACGGTGCTGGCACTTGGCCAAGTCGACGGTGATTTACTGACTGGCGTTTGTTTCGTAGGCATCTACGACGTGGCTGCTCTGCGAGGCTTCGTCCTTGCGCCTCTTTTCGTCTACCTCTTCATCGGGACGTCATTCTTACTGGCCGGATTTGTGTCCCTCTTCCGCATCCGCACCATCATGAAGCATGACGGCACCAAGACCGAGAAGCTRGAGAAGCTCATGGTGCGCATCGGTGTCTTCAGCGTGCTCTACACCGTCCCTGCGACCATTGTCATCGCGTGCTATTTTTACGAACAGGCCTTCCGTGAGCAGTGGGAGAAGACGTGGCACATGCAGACGTGTAAGCGCTTYGCCGTGCCGTGTCCGGCCAGCGATTTCGCACCCATGACCCCGGATTTCACCGTTTTTATGATCAAGTACCTTATGACCATGATTGTAGGGATCACGTCCGGATTCTGGATCTGGTCTGGGAAGACGCTGCAGTCGTGGCGCAGGTTCTACAAGCGGCTCGGAAGCGGGCAGGGCGAGACGACTGTGTGAGTTTAAAGACTGGTAGACAGGCGGACGACGTGTCTCAGAACTGCAGCGTGGGTTTAAGAAAAAAACTCAGACTTCTATGACGTAAGATGCCTGCAGGAGGATTTTGCTCAGATAATCCACCCACACCAAAAATATCACCTTGTGACACTTAAATACTTGAACTTTTGGCCCTGACTGTCTACACTTTTTTGCTACAACTTTTGCATGACTTTTTAAAGGCTTTTTGTTTTTTTTTAAAGAAAGAAGTTCTGTGCCTTGTCAAAAAAACTAAACAAAAAAACCCACAAGCTGTTTGACATTGTAATGGCGAGAGAATCGTCTCCGCAGTGGCCAAAATTTTGTATTTTAATCTTTTGTCTTTTTTTTTTCTGTCTAAACCCTGTATGTTTATTTCATCTCTTTTTTTGGCACAGCTAGTGCTGGAATTAAGTAATGTCCTTTAGAACTAGATGCATTCATTTCTTTCAACAGTAAGACTTCATGAGTTTTATAGTTTAGTGAAGAAATCGAAATGTTAACAGGAGGAAGACAAATCCTGTTTTTTATGTTATATTACTGTTTAAAAGACGTTACATGTATTTATTGAAAGTAATCTCATTTTTAAGTCCATATTCTCCTTTCAGCAGTTTCACTTAATAAAGTGAGTAGATTTGTAGAAATTCTTCATTCTTTTTTTTTACATCTTAAAAAAACTTTTTTCTAAAAGGTGTTCTTTGTTTGCAATACAATCGCCACTAAGTGCAGATTAATTTAACAAATATATTTTTGGACCCTTTCCTTAGAAATGTTCGTTCGATTCCAGTCCAGGCTTAATCAAGGTGGATTGTGTTTTCCATTCCTAACAAATCATCCTATTTCATCAGACTTGGAGAACTGTGTTCTCGTGTAAGGAATCTGAGCCTAGGTTACGTCCTTGTAGGTCACGTTTTATGATGATTGGTCAATTTGTGTATACATTTGCGCAAATTACGTTTGAGTGTTTCTATACGTCTGAGTTAATTGGTGATGATAACAGACTGTTGCTTTAGAGGTCTATATCCAGGCATTTAGGTGCCTTTCTATTAACCAATCATGTAGCGCGATAAGTTGCGCCAGAGGACAGTCTCCGAGATCTAGACCGTTATTTAAGAAGAGCAAACGTTGCTTTTTTTTACGGAGCAGGCAGAGATAAAAGGGCTAACGCAATAACAGGAGATAATGAGGAGTAGGCGTGAACTCTGTCACGTTGCATTTGAGGCGACAGGAAGAGCRGAGATGCAGCGAGGCACACGGTCCCTCTGCTTCCGTCACATGTTGAAGAGCAGCAGCTCAGCATTCCTTGGTTTAAGGTACATGATTAACCTTTTGTTTGGGTTTGTGTTGGGGGTTGTTGGGGTTACTGTATCCACTGAATCAAAGGGGGGGCTGAAGGCTGGAGATGGAAACTTCCAGCACTAATCCTCGAGACATAGCACATGGAGTGGAAATTAAACACCATAAAAACACAAGAGACGTGTAGACAGTACGAAATCATTAGGCGTTTGTGTGTCAAATRTAGCAGAAGTGGTTTCGTTAATCCGCTTCCTCACGTGAGCGCATACTGTTCACGTGATGTCCAATTTAGAATTTTGTATTGGGGTATTTTTGAAATATTTTWAAAAAAACACTCACTCTCGTGCTTTAGTACCTACATTTTTATTCTTTACATTTTCATTTTGACTTTCAAACTCGTTAAATTAAAAACATTTTCTTTACAAGTCAGCTATATATAAACATTGTTCCATATAATCAAACAGTAACAGTATATTTGGTTAATTTGATAGCTAGGCCTTTTGTTTTGCTTGATGATGGCACCTCAACATTTTACTTAAATTTATTTGAGTATATTTAAATGTGGTTACTATGGAGGATGATTAGGACCACCAAAATAAAACTATTTGAGTTCTGACTTTAATTTCTTTTTTCCTCTCAGAAGAGTTTTTAATCTCAGAATTCTGACATTATTCTCAGAATTCGGTCATTTTACGGAATTATGACTTTTTTTCCTTCCAAATTGTCTTTTTTTCAGAATTCTGAATTTAACCTCATTATCACTTTTTACTTTTTATTACTAACATCAGAATTCTCAGAGAAAAAAAAACTCAAAAATATTTTTTTGTTTTAGCATGTATTTGCCCTAATCCTCTTCCATAGGCTACTTTCCGACTTTCTCTCAGCCATATTTATGACTCCATATTTCTGCTTTTTACTTGTGTCCCAGAATGCCTTTGCGTTCATGAACTGCACAAGGAATAGTTTGAATAATAAAAATTACATAAGAATTGTTCTTTCTTTAAAGGATGACAAAGAAACAGAATCAAGCTTCTTTTTTTACAAKTTATTTTCCGGCTGATTTCTCCTTCGCATACACAGTTTGATTATTCTCTGTGTTTATGATTAAGGAACATCTATGAAAGTGTTGTTTTGGATTTCTTGGGGTCTGGAGATTAAAGTGAGCCAGAACAATCCGGAATYGTTCTCCGGAGCCCTTGGAAACTGCTAACATTTCGAGAGTTTTGAGAATTCCAGGTCACTTCCTGGAACAATTAAATCGCATTGTGTTTCATGAGAAAATAAATAAGAGCCAGGCATTTTGTTTTCAACAAATTTTGTCCAGTTTATTGCCAGCAGTGTTATTTGCTGTGAGACAAAGGAACTCAAATCTCACTAATTTTAACACTGTACCGGTTTGTCTAACCGACCGTGCAGTGATTTAACGAAATGGCTAAAAGATCTGGTTCGGATAATGCAAAAACATATGCTTTGGACATAATCCCAACCCAAAYCTATGGTGTGCATCCATTTCATTCAGGYCTTCCACATTAATCTTCATGTAGACACGTCTCCACAGCGTCCACAACTCTTACAAAGAAAGAAAGTCCTCGCCGCGCGCTTTTATGTTGTACAGGTGCCACTTTCTCAGCCTTCCTGAGAAAAACAGATGGTCTCAGGTAACCAGAACCCCTCCCCCCATTATCCCCCCCCCACACCCCGTTCCTCAGTTTGTTCCCTCTCCCTTCAATCCCACGAGATACAGTTGCCTAAATCGGATCAATATACAGCACGGACAACGCCTTTGCTTTTGTCAAACATTGTTTCCGAGATGTTTACCCAGTGTAGCGGTGTTGTCCCAGCACAAGGCCCCAGCGGTATGATCAGATATCTGATGTCTGCTTTCATGCAGAGAGATGTAGAATCAGAGCATTGTACCGTGTGCCAGAGATACATTCTTGCCTGAAATATAMTATTTCCTCCAAGACCGAGGCATATGGGGTTAATAATGTTTCCGAGTCCAAATGGTAAGGAGGAAAACATTTACAGGCATGCTGTTATATAGCAGGGAAATGCACAGCGATAGGGTGCAGGGATGCGACCCGATGAGATGAGAAGCAGAGTTACTGTAACAAGGTGAATATTGTCCAATAACGGCGTGTCCTGCACTGTTTTATGGATATTCTAACATCAGTAAAGTCTGGTGCTCAGAAGAMAGCATCTGCAACAAGAACGACACTGGAGACTCCTTCCATAAGCGTCTCCGACCTTGTGAATGAGTCACTATGATGGAAGCAATAAAAGTAGTGATGATGATAATATGTAGTAGAATGGGCGCTTTGATATGGACGTATGATTTGAATTATGGCTGGAAGTACTGTAAAGCTTCAGTTACATAAAATAATAATAATAATAATAATCCCAACCAGAATTGAGAATTTGATAGCTAGAGTTCACTCAATGTAGGATCGAAAAACGGACCAGTGATATTTAAGGAGACATTTCTGCCACTGTAGTACTTTTTCTCTTGTTGTTGTTGTTTATTTGCTTTTATTTCTTTACCTGTCTTTCGTTCTCCACATGGAGATGAAGGTGATTAAAAAAATGAGAACTCTACGTTCCTACCTCACTGTACTCGTTTCTCATATACACAAAGAAAATGGAGTTGGACACAGACGTGAGCTCATAGGTATTCTACACCCATCCCCCTTTACCCTAACACACACACACACACCCTTCCCCCATTCCCCCATTCCTCTCTGGCCCTCATCTGGTAGTGTTCAGGCCTGGTGTGCTGCTGAGAAACTCGATCTCCCCTCTGGGTTTCAAGCTAGAGCCGAGCCTCACAGCCGAGGGCCTCGGTTCTCGCTCACACATATATAACTATCACCATACACACTCACACACTCGCACGGTTTCCATGCTATACAACTCCTTTTTTTTTTTTTCACCGTCGCAAAACAAACACCCTACGCTGTAAGCGCAAGATGGTTCGTGTTAAAGCCGAGAGGAAAACTCTGCATGTTAGGACAATAAATCCAACAGCGGAGTGTAATCTCAGCCGAGGAAATCCATCCACGACCGCGGATCCTGAGATCCTGAGAGCCCGAGGCAGGCCTTGTGTTTTCACTTCCTCTCACTCCCACGTTTCTCCTTTAAACCTTCTCTCCTTCCATTTTTTTATGCGCTTCTCCTTGCTCACCCTTCTTTGCATAACACTTTCTCTTTCTGTAATTCTAGTACTTAAAGGAAAAAAGTTCTACACCACGACTGAGTCAGACAAAAYGAGTACAGTATTTAGAGAATAAAGGAATGTGTTAACATTATAACAAMGTCACATATTCAACAGGAAGCTGTATTGTCCACTTTATCTTAAGATTGTAAGAAGAAGAAAAGTTCTCTCATTCCATTTTTGGTGATACTGCCCTACATTGAGCGAAACTCACAATTTAACCACATAGTATACAGTATTTGCTAATTCTATGGGGGTTTTAAAAACCCTTTTACTAAAAGGTGTCTCTTAATACGTAGGGGAAATAAAATCTTCTCAGCAAATCTAATTTTTTCCATACTTAGTTTAAAATTTATACACTGATTTGATATATTAGATATGGAGCCCAGCTCACTGAAATAGAAACCAGAACCAGAACATCCAGTGCACCACAGCCTACCGCACACTGGGACCAGCACACAAAGAGCCCAATTTTGAAGCTCCCTCAGATATCAATCTGGTCAAGCATCCATGGGATGCGCCGGACAAACATTCCCGATCCATGGAGATCCCATCCCGCAACCCACATCACCCAAAGGACCGTCTGCCAACGTCCCGGTGCCAGACACCACAGACCTCAAGAGGTCTCGTGGAGCCATGCCCCGAGGGGCCAGAGTCACCCAGGCGGCACAGTCCAAAACCACACCATATTGGTCTTAATGTTCTGTGCTGCAGTGTTATGGCTGATCAGGGTACACATATTTTTCAGATAGTCTTTAGAATTCCTTTGACAAAAAGAAAGCATTTGTTGAAATCATTTTTAGGAAGCTGCATCAGGAAGCTACGGCAAGTGTTAATTCCCCCTGAGTATGGAGACTTTTTGGACACCCTGTAGTTTAAGAGCAAAATGCAACTTGTCAGCAAAAGCATGCTGAGATTCTGTGACTATAGTTTTCTGGGTTGAAATTCAACTAAAGGATTCAGTTAATTCATTTTACTTTCACAATTTCATTTCTCATAAGAATTTACAATTTTCAAAAAAAGAACCCAATGTATTATGAGAATGATATAGAACCATATACACATAACCTAATCTGCATGTATTTAGACTGTGGAAGGAAACCCACAAAGCACGGGGAGAGCATGCAAACTCCATACACACAGAGGCAGGATTCAAATCCAGGCGGGAATCAAACCCGGATCCTGGAGGCAGTACTAAGCCACAGCCCTGCCTAAGCACATTTATTTGTTTTTTTTTTGTTGTTGTTTTTTATGAGATAGCACCACCTAGCGTCCAAACTGTACAACTTCAAGCATGTTTTAATCAAGACCTACTCCTGCCCAAGAGTAGTCACAAGTTTTAATAAAAGTAAAACATCTGTATATGTTTCAAGTGTATATGAGAAAAGATTACAAACCAGAATGATGTGATTTTATGACACATTTTATTTAAAAAAAAAAGAAAAAAAAAGACAAAAGCAAAATAATCATTTCTAAGTCCATAAACCATCTGGACCAAGTCGTCCCCAGTTCACATGAATGAAAATGAAAGCTGAAGAGTAGACTAAACAGCTAAATGTGCAGTGATGACATCATCTTCCTCCTCCTCCTCATGACACATGTGTTTGARAGATTTCTGCGTGGTTTAAATGTCGCCCCTGAGTGTTGATCAGAGATCGTTCTTGTGTAATCTTAAAACAGGGCCTTATTGCGTTATGCATTTTTACAAACATGAAGGCAATGATGAAACGAAAAAAAAAAAAAACATGCATTACGTTTTGTTACAACATGAATCTGATGCTCATTTGATGCACAAAGCACCCGTTTTATTGTCCCTCGATAATTATGTATAGGAGTAGAGGCTTAAATGGTTTAGTGTCTCTCCTGCAGAAATTAAGTGACAATGATGGGGATAGATTGACTGAAATAGATCGAGAGAGAGGGTTGAAAAAAAGGTTAGGTTTATCCTTATTCTTTCATCGGTCCTCGTTCCTACTCTTCTAACCCTGTCTCTCCCTCACAGCAGCAGATTATCCAAAGTATTACTTTGATCCAGATGGTTTTCCTTTTTTTTWAAGTTTTTTTTTTCTTTTTTTAAAGTTTTTTTCCCCCCCCCATTTCCCTCTGGGAGAAAGACAAAAGGAAACAGCAAGAAATCAACATCATACATACAAAAAATTAAGATTTAAAAAGAAAAGAGATGAAAGAAAGGTCTAGTCGTTCCAGTAGCCGCCGGTCTGTTCCTGATACACCTCGATCACGTCCTCGTCCTCCATCCCCAACTGCGCACAGAGACACACAGAAGACGTGTTAACTACACTGATTGACAGTGGCTCTGGTCTGTTCTCACTCTCAATAGACTTCTTTAACTACTAGAGAACTAAAGCAACAGTGTTTCAATGAGATCTTCATCCACTTCCTTTTGAATTCTATTGAGATTCTGAAATGACTCGACTGAATCAGACTTTTCTTTATTTTTTCTGCGCAAACAAGCATTCTAAACTGGAACCCAGTTTTAATACACTTTTACTTAAGCCACAGAGTAATCCATTTTTTTATTTGTCATCATGTTCTATGTACGGTACAAGTGGCGTTCACATCAAACCGGGACTTCTGATTGCGCATAATAATAGAACACAGTTATAAACTGCCTCTGTTTATTTACTCTCCTTATAGTCCCTTGCTACACTAATGCACTCTTCCCAATGTTTCATTAGTGCTTGGACACCATCAAGGTAGAATGTTTTCTCAGTACAAAGGGGCTATGATCAGAATGTCTGCTTCACGACTGAAACACTGGCCTCCCAGGAACTCCTTTAACGGCCCAAACGTATGGAAATGACTTGCAGCAAGGTCAGGACTGCACTGGGACGTGGCAATAACTCTCAGCCGAGTTCCTGTAACATGCAAGTGGTGCGGGAGACAGTTTTACAAATTGGCGAGAAGTTATCCGTTGATCAAGGATCAGACGTTCCGCTCACTGAATGGCTTCAAGCCACATCGGGATCTTCATTCACGGACGTACGGCCTTATTTAAAATGTTTGCACTGTTCAAATGTTTTACTGCGGCCAAGAGYCTCATAACCGTTCCGTGCTTGAAATTTCATCATTGTCCTGGTATGACTTGAATGCCCCAATCTTTATATCTTATATACTGTATATACACATACATACACTACCAATGAAAAGTTTGGACACGCCTTTCCTGATTTTTTTTTCTTCACTGTAAAGCAATACTGAAAATATCCAAAATCTGTAATAAACTCCTTTGAACAGTTGATATTAAGATGCGTCTGCTACTTATGATCCGTAAAGTTTTCTGGGGTTGGTAACTCTAAATTAACTTCTCCTCTGCACCTGAGGCGGATCTTCATGCCTTAAAACTGTTGTTGTTACTTAATTGTAAAAAATTGCCATTTTGTGTTTTGAAAAAATTTGTTTTTTTTTTTGGTTTAACTCACACTTGTAACTAGTCTTGTACATCACGCTGACCTAGTCCAGAGAATAAATACAGAGAAAGGCTGGAATTTCTTCGACTGACACTGAGATGAGGCTCAAATTCATTAGGAAACATTCTTCCTTTGACTGTACGCAAACATTTGGCCAGTGAGACTCTCGGGAAGCTCAGCTCGCACGCCTCATTTGGAAGTCACTTTGGATAGAAGCGACTGCCAAATGAGGGAATGTAAATGAAAATCTGGTGAAGGAAAGAAAGGAGTGAAACCAACCTCTTTGGGAGTCTGGTTATCTGCGATTCTCTGGCCTTCAAAGAGAAACCGTAGAGAGTTCATGGGAACACCCTGTAGAACAAATTCAGCACTGTGACGTTAACATTACACTCTGTGGATATCAAGTACATTTATTTATTTTTTACCAGCAACAAGACAATTTTTTTTTTAAAGAATATCCATTTTTACAAAAAAAACAATATTCAGTGTTTATTTTCCCATTTGAGAATACAGCATGAACCAAACATTTTTGTCTTTTATTACAACAATAATAATAATAATAATAATAATAATATGGGCGCGGCCCTTAAAGAAGATACAACCTGACATCTACAGCTATCCTGACTACCTCCTGAGCTGAACACAAACCGCTGGCTTGCTGCAGGAGAATCTCTCATTAACTCAACAAACAAGACCAATCAGCTGGAGCGACGCCATCGTGTTGCCGTTCAGTTTTGGTCCTGATTTGGACGCGTCCGTCTGAGCAAGTCCCGACATCACCGRGCAACGTTAAAGAGCAAAATAAAAGTGCTACGTAATGCCTGCTTATGGTGTTATGTGGTTAGGATGTGGTTACCTGTCTCTGACTGTACGATTCCTTCAGCTTCTTTAGATGCGTTGTCATTTTCACCTTGAAGTGAATTTCACTGTTGTCCTGGAAGAGACAGACAAAAGACGAGCGTTTTATGAGTGGGCACTAAGACAGGCCACTGTAACTCATGACACAATAAGAATGAGTAATTAATAAATTAACTATTTCAATTAATAAATCCTTACTATTACATAGACTAAGGACAGTAGTCTGTTAAAAAAAGCACAATAATTTCTCTGTACATCTTGTAAATTAATCAAATAATTTATTCAAGAGTTATGCACATTTCAACAGTATACGTTTTGTAATATGTTTTTTTTTTTCAGTTTCTGTTTCAATAAATGTTTCACATTTAATTTCCTTAGTGTGAAATTTCCACAGTAGCGGCAAAACGGGTATCCGAGGTGCTTACCAGCAAGTGATGCCTGCACAGGGTGTTCCAAATGTTAAGGGAAGTCCCCTTAAACGATATTTCCTGTTAATACGCTAGCGTACCCGAGAACACGCCACATTGTTTTTTGTTTTCGAGTACGCTTACGTATTTACACKCTCCGATACAGCAAGTGGCAGTATGCACCTATGTGGTTTGTGAACAGCCATTAAACACAAGGGAAGAAGAGAATGAGGATCKTCACTCTGTGCCTAATATTATTGATATTTCTCGGGTGCTTTCCTACTGTGTCAGCTATGGTTGTGTAGGTTAGATAAAGAGATTTCGGAGGAGATTAAACAGCGGTCTACTACCACTGAGTCAAGTGGAGTCGGCAACGGTTCCCGAGCACAGAACGATTGTGTTCTCACTGATCAAAATGGATCAGACTTTGGAGTCAAGTGTTTTCGGGAACAATCCCAGAGCTCTAAGTTGAAAACGCCCTAAAGTACACTGTGGAATGGAACGCAGTCCAGGCTATAAAGAACATGATGAAACTTACTTCACCTGCATGCCCTTTTCATTCTGTTAGTCACCACACAAAGCTTGTGAGCATTTCAAAGCGAGGGATGAGATGAGCTCCTGCTTGACCAAGACAGCAACTAATGCGGTGATTGCTCGCTTTTGAAAATTATTCATTCCATCCATCCATCCAATTCTCTGTAGTCCAACTAGAGCCCAATGATGATTACCATTGTATTTATTCCCATATGACCGTGGTAGGGCCTCTGGTCAACAGTCACACACACGCATTCACACACTTATTCTGACCTCCTTGTTTACGAATTATGGGAGTAACCCGGGGAGAATATGCAAACTCCATGCACACACAGTGCGGGAATGGAACCCGGACTCTGGAGGTGCAAGGCGACAGTGGACTAAGCCGCCATGTCACCTTTCAAAACCATCCCACTTCTTTTAAGTGTACATCTAGATTGTAAAGCAAACTTAACTTTCCTCACCTGGCCGATCACTTTAAGTTTAATGTACTCTCCATCCTTCTTCTCTGCTCCGTCACCAGATGGTTTTGTCTCCTGTAATCATCAGAACACCCAATTAAAACTCAACACATTCTCTCTCTCTCTCTCTCTTTAGGCAAAAGTATGTGAATGCAATGTAACAGTCAAACTTCAAAGGTTTCAGGAACTTTTCAAGCTACGGCATTCGATGTGCCATCTATTCTACCATTGTCTACTATATGGTAAACGTTTAAGGATGACCCACATGATGCTCAGGTGTCCACATACTTTTGAACATAGTGTACTATGCCAAACAAATACACCTGATTACACTCACAATGAATGACTCTTCAGTTGTTTGTTCTGTATTATGATCTTAAATGTTGTTAACATTGTGAACAGGTTTATGACAAATTTTAAAGTAGTAAACAGTAAAACAGCTGGGAAAATCTGGCTGGATGAAGTTCCACTGTAAACACTGACGACCTGCTATCACCTCGGCTAATTCGCAACATTTTGCTAACCTAGCATGAAGCTTAGCATTTACAAATGTTCCCTTTCTTTCTTTTTTTTGTACACGTTCATAAAAMCGAATTTCTTTGGAATTAATTCCAAGTATAATCTTTATACTATATACAACACTTTATAAATGAATGTCACACATGTGTAAAGTTTATTTAGTGTTCAAGTTAAAACATATTCAACAGCTAACTGGCTACACACAGCTAACTGGCTAAAAAGTAGTCAGTGTTGTTCTCCCCCCCTCTCTTTTGCGACATGACCCATCCCTTGCAACAAGATTGGTCAGGAGTAGCAGGCTCCTGTGCGTTGATTGGCTAGTACGAACCCGTTTTTGGGAAAGGATTGGTTGATTAGTTCAGATGCGAATTAGTCACTAGTGCTAGCTAGAGCTATACGTCAACTTGTTCGCCATATTGGAAAGTAAAATAATGCAGCTCTGTTAAGAAATTACAGTTCAGTAGAAATATTCTTTTTTTTTTTTTTTTGCTAAATGCTTTATACTGTGAGATGTAGGATATAATAGAGTAAGCAGTATAACATATGCATACCCCCCGGTAATATAACTAAGTGTAAATAATATTTCGGTTTAAATTGTATTTTGTAGGATTAGCATCACTGTAAAGAAATGTGCCTTTTCTAATATGGCAGCGTAGTTGACGAGTTTACCCCTTTATACATGGCCGACCTTCTGGAGTAGCACGAATTCTTTGAGCCAATCCTAATGCAGGAGGGTGAATACAAGTAGCCAATCCTGTTAAAGGTGGTAAAATATTAGCCAATCCCAGCGCAGGAGGCGGAATTTCCCTGAATATCGGCGTAAAGAAATAACCAAGTCTCATGCTAGCTTAAAAAGCTAGCTAGCCAACGAAACCAACACAATATATATATGTATATAAATAAAATACAGAAAAACAGACATTCATTAGGTATTTAAAATACAACAAGAAATCATTATATACATCTCGGCGGTTATCTGTGGTCAAAATCAGCACGCTAGCAGCATGAGAGCTATGCTAAGTTAATGCTCTATTAGCTTTTCTAGTTAGATTTGTGTACACAAAAATATAAGAAAGGTTCTTCATTTTAGGGAAGTATTAAAGGGTATATAATCTTACCGTGTCTGACATGATATTCCACAGAGTATAAGTCTTTTCGGGGTAGTGATAAATTAAGTGTGTGTAGTGTAGGAGTAACACACACACATACACTCTCTCAGTAGAGTAAGAGGAGGGAGCTCAGATCAGCTCATAGCGCTCCTGTGGGACACACACGGTGTTTTCCGCCGGATTTCGACTCAGACTTAATAAAATCACCTTTAAGGTTTCATGTCAACGTTTCAGGTGATGGAAATACACTCTGTACTGCAGATTGGGACCATTTTAAATTTCAAAATTAGGAATAAAAGTTATACAAATTAAAAATAAAATAAAGCGAAGACATTTCAGGATATTTCTAAAATATCAAAATCGTGTTTGGTATTATGAATGTTATAAACATAATTGTTTAAAAATCCCCACATAATTTTATAATAATGTTCATAAGGATGAACTGTAAAGTCTGTGCATTTACGTACCTTTTGTAACTCTATATTAATATTTAGATATTAAGATGTGATAATTAGATCTAATTACACTTCACACACACACATAAACACCCACAAAAATGCACGATTTTTATTTTAAGCTGCTATTTGAATTTATCTGATTTAACAAGGTGTTAGTGAAGTTAAACAAGAAAAAAACACGAACTAACTTCACACATTGACATCAAGATCAAGCAGCAGCTGTAGGGTTGCCAAATATTTGTCATCTGAAATCCACCAAGTATCGATGAATGTATTAAAAATGTATTCATTTAAAGCCTATCATCTTCATCATCATCATCATCATCATCATCATCATCAATAGTCGGTATAACGGAATTTTAAACATATAGTATTTAACTGAAACTTCAGAGGTGTTTAAAATATTCCAGAGAATCCACGAAAGTCACGAAGATGCAATTTTATTGTAAACGTAAATGTTATCACATCTATCAAACTAAATGCTAATAAACGCTGCTGTTAAATAATTTGTGTAAAAAAAAATAACTTTGTTTTTTTCCCCCATGTTGTCTTCGTGGTAGAACTATGCACCTGGCAACTCTGAAGTTGAGCTCAGATCCTTTGCACATGCGCATTCATCTTCCGCGCGGTGCTCTTCTGCACATGCGCACTAGCAACCCCCAGTTTTTCGTACCGCGTGGTAAGAAGTTCATGTGCTCAGCTAGTTAACCGCGCTCTCTCCGTGGAGAGCGTTAAAATTGACCACTTTCGTTAAAACACGCACCGTCGAAAATGTTAGTTTTGTTTGAAACAGCTGCCGGCTATGCCATATTTAAGGTATGTATGCCATTTATTTGCATTAATGACACGTTTCTCTGGCTAAGTAGACTAGCTAACTAGCGCACGTGAGATCAAGTAACGCTTTCTGTTAACGTTCTGTAGAGTTAATATAACTTTAAAATAATGATTGTGATAATATTAGATGGATATTCTATAGCAGTAAGGTGTTTTTTATTGGTTTGTCAGAGATTTAGTAAGGGCCCTGTGTACCATACTGACCTAGCTAACTTGGCTAAAGAGACTTGTGCTGGTTCTGTAATATGCAACGTATTATTTCTATTATCTGTCTTTTCCTCTGTCATTTTAATACAGGTGTTGGATGAGCAGAAGCTCCAGCAGGTGGACAGCCTGTGGAAGGAGTTTGAAACACCAGAGAAAGCCAATAAAATGTGAGAATTTTTTTTKTGTGTGTTTAAATGTGAGAGATCTTAGGAGGGGATCCTGGATCCACTGATCACATGGTTTACATGAACACTGATGATGTGATTATGATCTGATTTAGGAGGTTATGAGGTTATTCCTTGACCACTCTGAACARGTCCATTCTTAGACATTAAATAATATGGATGGGAATCAGCAGTCACCTGATATAATATCATCAAAATACCTTGGTGCCAATTCGATAAAGTTTGAGATTCTATAAGTATCACAATTTCATACATACCCTGAATAGCTATTACATTTTCCCTCTGTAGTCTTACCATTTTAAACCTCAAAAAGGTTTAATCCAGTGTAGCCCGTTCCTTTATAACATATAGTTTTTTTCACCAAGCTCAGCATTTAAACAGTACAAGAGTTTAACATTTAACTGAGCAGTACATATCTCTGATTTTCTATAATTATTATTCCTAAACAAACCTGGAAAATAATTCACTCCTACCAGACAGGAAGAAAATGTGAAAAGTGTGTGCCACCTGTAGGACTATAAAGGAACTGCAATGTTTTACCCCCACAAATGCCTCCAAAGTTTTAAAACTGAACCTGACAGCGAGCAGCACAGGGCGTGCAGCTTCTAATGCAGGCATTCCAGGCTTTTAATGCACAAGATTTTTTATTATGGCTAATTAGTGCTTGCTGTGTTTTGAGACTTGTGCATGTGTAATAAGTGGTTTTGAGACTAATTTGCTCACAGACTTTGGATAAAAAGGCAGGTCGGAGACTAACATAATGTAACGTAATAAAATTGTTGTGCCACTTGGAAGTGTCTGCGCTCRATATGGAATCTGTTATATTTAACCGGTCATGGCCAATCCAACTGAAAAAAAGCCAGTTCTGGTCACTGGATGATCATCTGGTTTATCCCTATTATAAATGTAGAAATTGATTTTAGAGTCAGTGTAGCTATGTGTGAATCACCACACACCAATAAAATTAAATAAATAAATCGTAATTATTTAATTTATTATTATTAATCTCCATTAAAAAACATTTCTGATAAATGCATGGGTTATAGACAGATAATCAGATTATTTTATGCATGTATATATACGTTGTATCGGCTGTGTATGTAAATAACCATAAATAAAAGTAAAGCTACAAGTAAGATATATCTTTGCATACATACAGTACATACAGTACAACCAGTGTTGCCAGGTATGTGCAGAAATACCCTGATATTCGTCTGTTTCTGTTAGAGTGAAGCTGAAACACTTTGAAAAGTTCCAGGACACGACCGAGGCGCTGGCAGGTACCACCTTTTTTTTTTTTTTTTACTTTACTCATTTTTGCATACTTTTTGTCTTCCGTTGCATGTACGTCCTGTCAGTGATGTATCTGTTAATCTGAATACATGACTGTATGAAGTCACTACACAGTAATTTCGTCACTACCACTGAGACAACGTCCACCCAGCGCATGACGTTTTATTACTGAGCTTAAACAAAATTTATATGAATTATGTGATTAATCGGTTTGTGTCGTTCCTGCTCTCTCTCCCTCTTCAGCGGCCACCGCTTTGGTGGAGGGTAAGATCGGAAAGACGTTGAAGAAGGTTCTGAAGAAAGTGGTGGCCAAGGAGGCTCACGAGCAGCTGGCGATTACAGATGCCAAACTGGGAGGAGTCATTAAAGTAAGAGCTCGAATAAAAATCTATCTCCAGGCTTATGAGAATGTTAGTTTTTTTTTTCTTGTTGTTGTTTTCCTCAGCACTTAGTTTACATAATAAGCTACAACTGGATTGTCGTCATTTTCAGGACAAGCTGAATCTGAGCTGCGTGCACAGTCCCGCTGTGACCGAGCTCATGAGGGGCATCAGGGCGCAGATGGAGGGGCTGATTACCGGGCTTCCTCCCAGAGAGATCAGCGCCATGTCTCTGGGTCTGGCGCACAGGTGGGGAGCTTTCATGTATATGGTAAAAAAATATATATTATTATTATTTTTTATAACTGCTGTCAATGATTAGTTGCATGTCTGACTTCTTTGAAGAAATAAACCACCATTCGTCACTACCACTGAGACAGCAAGCACATGAATAGCAAATGTTATTATTACAAGTTCAATTTCATGCTCAATTGCTYCYTTTTTTCTTCTTCTTCTCCAAACCTAGCCTTTCCCGCTATAAGCTGAAGTTCAGCCCTGACAAAGTGGACACCATGATCGTTCAAGCCATATGTGAGTGTCCCTTTTTAAAAAAATAAAAAAGAATTTTTTTTAAATCTGATAAAAAGCAAGCGCTGATGATTTATGACCTTGTGTCAAAGACCCTGAGATCGATGAAGGTGTCTTAAGTCACTACCTCATCTGAGCTTGTGTGCAGCTTAGCGCTACAATCACATTGGCACCTGGGTTTCTCGCACCCCCTCACTCGAACGTCTTCTCTCTTTGTTTTGCAGCTCTTTTGGACGATTTGGACAAGGAGTTGAATAACTATATCATGCGCTGTCGGGAGTGGTATGGCTGGCACTTCCCCGAGCTCGGCAAGATCGTCACGGACAACCTGGTTTTCTGCAAGACCGTCCGCAAGATCGGTGAGGAAATGTGAAGTGTGTGTGTTGTTACTACTGTAAACGCAAGTAGTCCCCGACTTACAAACATGCAAGTTACCGGTCTCACCGGTTTCAATGAATCAGTCCGGAAGCACAATTATGGAAAATGGCTGTCCTGATGGTGAATAATCATAATTTCGAAAAATCCTTAACATACAGTCTAACACAGTGGCAAACAGTTCTGAGACAAAATTTCAGCGATTTAAAGGCGCAGAGACAACACTGAGATTAATTTCCTTAGGTGTGATTACGTTTTTTGGCCACATAATGACAGTTTGGAGGAAGTGGACAGATTTAGTCATGTGGATTATGCTTTTCATTGTATATTTTTGTAYAAGACTCACTTTGTCAGACTTGAGAACAAAATCAGACTTACGAACGTGCTTCCGGAACAGAACCTGTTTTTGTTAGTCAGGGACTATCAGTAAAGTAATTTTGGTACCTCAGAGCTGAAATCTTACTGTTGTAGTATAATAATACCTGCGGATTAACTTCTACACAAAATGTTATTCCTCGGTGTGTATACAGGTGACCGCACGAACGTGTCCAGCACCGACCTGTCTGACGTGCTCCCGGAGGAAGTCGAGGGAGAGGTCAAACTAGCTGCGGAGATCTCCATGGGAACAGAAGTGTCCGAGGAGGACATCAACAACATCATGCATCTGTGCGACCAAGTGTGTAATAAGTTCGTGTCTCTTAGAGCATGCATAATCTAATTATGTTATGTGCGTGTATGAGAATTATTTATTTTTTCTTTTCTTCCGCCCCTTCAATGAAAAGGTCATTGAAATCTCAGAGTATCGCACTCAGTTGTACGACTATCTGAAAAACCGCATGATGGCCATTGCACCGAATCTGACCGTCATGGTGGGAGAGCTTGTAGGAGCTCGGCTCATCTCTCATGCCGGTGAGTCCTGAGCTTGTTTGATTTCACGTCCAGGTCTAGAACTCGGTGTTCATCAAAACCCAGTTAGACACTTCACAGTTAATATGAGGAATTTTAATGCAGTTATTTTTTAATTTCTTTATTTATATAACAGGGCTGTAGTTGTCTGGTTTCTTCTACACGTTTAAGACTTTCCCCCTTCTGTCTTTTGTTCTAACCAGGCTCCTTGCTGAACTTGGCAAAACATCCTGCGTCTACAGTGCAGATCCTGGGCGCGGAGAAAGCACTCTTCAGAGCGTTGAAGACCAGACGGGACACGCCCAAATACGGTCTCATTTACCACGCATCTCTGGTGGGACAAACTACCGCCAAAAACAAGGGCAAGATCTCCAGGATGCTGGCGTCCAAGACGGCCCTGGCTATCCGCTACGACGCGCTGGGCGAAGACACCAACGCCGAGATGGGAGTGGAGAACAGGGCCAAGCTGGAGGCTCGGATACGCCAGCTTGAAGACAAAGGGGTGCGTGTGTGGGGAAAGAATGTATCTGTAGTATTTTCAGTGTGTGTTGTGTAAGTAGTGATGATAACGACATCATGTCACATTCCTGAAATCTCCATGTGGCCTTCTTGTCACTACCTCATCTGAGCTTAGACCAGACTCGTGTGATGGCGATGTGTTTAAAGATTCGTTGTACGTKTTCAAGCTCTTTGCTTTCCGTTTGCTCTTCAGAYGAGACGTGTCAGCGGGACGGGAAAAACTGTGGCTCGAACGGACAAGTACCAGCACAAGAGGTGAGTAAGTGCAGCTAGTGAAGTGTGTCGAGGATGAACACGTGTTGTGTCGATTGCAAAACGTCACACTTTTACTGCTTATTTCCTTTAACAGCGACGTGAAGCTGTACGATCCATCTGGCGACTCGACGCTTCCAACCGCCGCCAAGAAGAGAAAGATCGAGGAGGTGGAGGAGGCAGAGGAAGAAGACAAGCCCGTGGAGGTTAAAGCCAAGAAAATAAAGAAGGAAACGCCGACAGAAGGTGAGATTAAAAAATTTTTAAAAAACATGACCGCTTGCAGCCTTGTCTAATAAAATTGGCTAATGAAGTATTTTAAGATTTCTGACTAAAAGGAAACCAGACAGTCCTGATCTTGTGCGAAATTGTTAAAAAATTAATATGAATCTGGACGCTTTGCTCGCAGAAGCCGAAGAGGCAGCTGCAGAAGAAACGGAGACGCCCAAGAAGAAGAAGAAAAAGAAGGACAAGAAACAGGAGGAGGAAGAGGAGGAAGTTGTGGCCGGTCCTTCGGAAGAGGTGAGGACTGAGCGCCGAGGAATGTTTGATGTCCTTATAATTCCTTCTCATTTTATTTATAACTTGTGTATAATATTCTTTTTACAGACAACAGAGAAGAAGAAGAAAAAGAAAGAAAAGAAGGTGGAAGAGCCCAAGGAGGAGGAAGAGGAGTCAGCGATCAGTCTTACAGAAGAGGTATCGTGTCTGTTCTAATTGATCCTCTCACTATTCTATGATTTAAATCATTTAACTGCTTGCTTATTTGTACTCAAATATTTTTTCTTTTTACTTCCAGACTACAGAGAAGAAGAAGAAAAAGAAGAAAAAAGTGAAGGAGGAGCAAGAATGAATCTCCCCCATCGTTAATCTTTATTGTACATGATTTTTTTGGACTTGTAGTTGGTCATGTGGTGGTCACATGATTGTGTGCCAGACCAGTTCCACACTGGTATCATAAAGAACTGTTATTTTTATTTTTTTTTTAAAGAAAATATGATTTCATGTAATCGCTCCTTTCAGTTTGGAAACGTTTGTCCTTGTGAACGATCTTGTCGTTTTAGGCTCACTTTTTTCCCCCTTTTTAAAAAAAAAAAAAGTTTCCGTATTTTTACTTTGGAAGAAAATGAGAGCTTACTTTACGATGTGCATTATGTCATAAAAATTGGCTGTCGACAAATGTGTCCACCGTGAGGCTGACATATTTGACCTCGTTTATTAAATCCATATTTTATCTCATGCTGTTGCCTCTTTCACTGACTTGTTTCTGAAGCTTCTGTATAGAACTGATTGACATGTCTGATTTGACATACGTGGATGTGTGTATACTGTAGGCTGTATCAGAACTGGACAAACCCTCAGTGACATCTGTAGGTTTTCTGTAGAGTGCTTCTGAAGTTCAACTGTGGGTGCTCTGGTGTCACCATCCTGGTATTAATGTTAATTTGTATACTAAGGCACTTGATTGACTTCAATGACCCATACCCGGTCCATCATGCTTGGCAGATTCCTTTTTTTATATATATATATTAGTAACGATTTCAGCTAGCTGGTTAGCTAAAGTGATGCATAGCAGACAGCTTGTGCTTTGACAGCTGTAACTCATATTGGCCATGTCCTTAATTATGCATACATTTATGGCTTAATGCAACTTAAACTGATGAGTTGCATAAAAATTCATCCCCTGTACAGCTGTCATGAATGGGAAATATAGCTATGGCGACCAGAATACTTTAGTACCATGATGTACGTGTTTATTTCAAATGCAAACATGTATAAATGAAAAGTTAATTCAATAACAATTTTGGAGTCAGTTTGGTGATGGAGGAGTTTAATTGATATCAGGAGTGTACATAGAATTTTTTTTTTTTTAAAGATAATGAAAAAGTGCCTGCTTTTTAGCGACTTTCTTCCCACTGTTTGTCGATTTTCATGGACGCCTTGTTAAGTGATGCTATCATCTATGATGTAGGTCTACATTCTGGGTGTTGTGGGTACATACAAAAGAATTCTCCCACGTTTCATCCTCCAGCTTCAGTCTGTAAATTCAGTAAGCAATCAGGACATTCTGGTCCTAATGATTCAGAGATGGAGGAGCTATTTTAATCATAAGCTGAACACTTGAGAAAGCATCTGAGGCGACTGGGATTCAGTACTGAGTAGCGGTGGCTTTCTAGTAGATGGTTATTTATTTATTTTTTCTACAAAAAAAAAGTTCATTCGAACATTTAATTTCTCAGACATTTGCATATATTTGATTTACAGGAAGAAACACGGTGTTCTCGGATGAGGAACCAAACTCTAGCCTTAATTGGTTTCGCTCTCGTTCTCTTGGTCTGTAACCCCTGCCTTAGTCAAACAATTCTTTGCTTTAACATGAGCGTGAAGACTTTTATCAGATAGTTCAGCAGATTTATAGGACTAGCCTTGAGCTGCTCACTGTGCTGTACTGTTCCCAATGGACCCGTGCCCATGTTATGCAAGAAAGACCTGATCCTTTTGGATGGGAACATCACAGGATGCTTATTATAACTCAGCCGAATGCTGGTGATCCATTCGTTTTTCCATGACACATGAAAGCAGGAATTTGCACATTTACACTTTTTTTGTTTTGTACTATCTCGAATCTCGGACCTTAGCAACTGTGAATTATTAGCGAGGACGTGTGTGCAAAGTGAGCTGTCCTGGAGTTCATGTGAAATCCTAAAGCAGGGAACTTGATTAAGAGCACATCAACTCATGGGTCCTCCTCCTCTCATTCGGTTGCCAAGCGTTCCCCATAACAACCCTCCCTGTCTACTAATCAAGACGTTCATTCACTCCCGTTTAGTACTAGACACGCAAATTAAAGACGGGGGGGGGGGGGGGGACATGCCTGGGAGGGGATGGGGGATTGCAGATGGCTGAAACGAGGCTTGCTTCAAAAGTATTTGAAAAAAAAAAAAGGAACATTATGGGTGAAATACGTCTTATTTACTTGGACACACCATGCAACCGGATAACAGTGCACTCAAGCCTAGAGCAAGGAAGTGTCCAGAAGTAGGTTTTGTTTGGTACCAGGGTGTGTTATTGGGCTTAAATGTGAAGATAGGATTGATACAGGCTGTTAGGGTGGATTCAAGTAAGGGGTATAGGAGACGAAAACCGCAATCCTCAATTCAATTAATTTAATTTAGAAACAAAATATAAGCATTTGCATTGAATGAAAGTGGAATAAACTAGGCTTGCGCCATAGACCACTTTAATCGGATATGATTTCACCCCATTATTGCTTTAAGGGTGATTCGAGACATCCAGATCAGTTCAGTCTGCTTGGACCTCGGCCGTGCTGCTGGGTGGACCACGCTCCTCCTGACTGGGGTTTGCTCCCGTTAGTCGCTCGCCAATGTTCCCACAGTATAGCAGAGACCGCATCGGCCACTTCTGCAAAAAAGAAAGAAAAAACAAGGACAGACTGGAAATACAGCATAGCTTTTATTCTATTCCTGTGTAAGATCCGGTTTATTTATTCATCCTTTATTTTGAACAGAATATATATATATATATATATATATATATATATATTTAGAACTGTACTGCTAATCCACATGGACATGGATAGATAGTAAGGTTACCTGCTGCACCACCTTCAATTACTTTATAAATAAAGTTTTCGCAGTAAACAAAATGTGGCCCTCAGCCAACTACTGGCAAGTAAAAGTACTACAGGTGGTCCTCCAGAGGTTATTTATAACGAATAAATAAATAGTTTAAAATTTCAGTTTTATAATTAGGTGTAAAATCCTTATAAAATGTTTTCCTTTTAAAAAGCAACCACAACGAATCAAACTTTTTAAAAATGTATTTTAAAATAACTATGTATTTGATTTATAATAATCACATCATAGAAAATATTAAATAAATCTGCCCATATTCACACAATATTTACACAAGGTTTTACAAGAGTTTTTTTTTTTTTTCAGTGAAAATTCAGTGACAAAATAAGCTGAGAATTTAATGTAACAGTAAAATCTAGGAAAAAATAAAATGAAAATTAAGAATGAAAAGATAACGTCGGATACAGCAGTATAATGTCTAATTGTTTTTTTGTTTTTTGTTTTTTGTTTTTTAAATAAGGGGATGCAAACTTCTGCACTGGTATGTAAGTGTGTCTAATAAAGTGGACATCACAGATTGTGGGTCAAAAAATAGGTTCAAACATATTTAGCAACCTTGTAAATATTGTCACTTTTCCTGCTTCTTAAAGTTCTTAAAGTTTAATTTTTTTATTATTATTTTTAAAATTCATATTCTTATATAGTAATTTCCTGGAATATTATTTTTTTAATTTAATTGTACTCTCTAGTATCTCTCTTTTTTTAGGTCACGGCCAGTTGGATAAGCATTTCACTGGGCTGTGTGTGTGGAAAATAAATGTCTGTGTATGTGACAATAAAATTTTAATTTGATTTGAACTTGGAATTTGACATTTTACATTGATAGGAAATGATTAAATGCAAAGAAAAATATTTTTGCTTGTACTTTTAAACATTCACAAGAAACTGACAATTTAACATTTTTGTAAAAAAAATTAAAATTTTTGTAAAAAAAAAAAAAAAAAACACAGGCAATTCATCGTCCACATTGCAATTACAAAACCAAAATTTCTAAACATGTAAAAAGTTTTAAACATGTAAATAAAAAAACAAAGAAAAACAAATCAGAAGCAGCCACCAAATTATTTTTTTTTGGGCATATTAAAAAAAATTTAATTCTTTGCATGCCATATCCATATAAGAGTAAATATATTAGTGCCAACTAAAACTCACCTTCACAGGGTGCAGGTAGCCTTCAGCTCTCTGCAGTGTTAGATGATCGCACACCGCTCCTCCCTGGTCCTTGTCCAGCGTCTCAGTGAGATGAGCGATGTAATTCGTGGCCAGGACCAGAACGTCCAGTTTGGAGAGCTTTGTGTCCGGAGGAACCGATGGCAAGGCGGCTTGGAGGCTCTGGAACGCCTGGCGCAGGCTCCGCACTCGGCTCCTCTCCCTCGCTGCATTTTCAGGGGAATTTTGATTCTTTGATGTTCTAGCTTGTACTCCAGGACCAGGTCTTGACTGGAAAAAAATTAAGAAAGAGAAAAATTAAAGTTAAGAAATAAAGTACAAAAACAAAGTAAATATCAAGACGTAAAAATTGCTTAGGCGTTATAGTTAAACCAGCGGGATGTTTCTGCTGTTTCACATAGTACACAGTGTAACCTGGGTATCGGCTGTTTCTTAGACTGACTCACCCACTTCTTTGGCTCTCGGTGCACGGCCTGTCTCATGCATGGCTGTGTCCACCTCAGACTCTGATGTCTCCCTCCCATCACTCCCTGCTCCCCAGCCAAAGCCTCCTCCAGCGTCGTGTCTGCCATGGGAATGACCAGAGAGCACACTGTACCAGTGTCTCCCGCTCACTGTGGCAGAGCCCGGGTCTAAGGGATGAGCTGTGTGACTGGGGTTCACTCCTGTTCTCTGGCCAGAGGTTCGGCGTCCTCCACACCGAGCTCGATCGTCCTCCCTTTGCCTTATCTGGTGAGGTAATATGGGGATCTTCAAGCAGCGTGTTATCTTCTGCCCTGCCTCCCCCAGGCACTCGCTGCCAAACGGACTGAGCTCAGGGGAGTTGCAGGGTGTCCTCCGGCGGAATGGAGGGGGGCTTGGGAAAAGCACCGAGTCCCTGCACAGCTGCAGCTCCATCCCAGAAGAAGCCTTGGCCTGATGACCTGTGCGGACATAACGACCCAAAGGATGTAAACTAACTGAAGTGCCTGTGTCCACATAATGCGGGTTATGGGAAGTGTTAATCTTCATATGCTGAATTGTTTCATCCTAATGCATTTGTAAGACAGGGAATTGAGAGGCTAAAGTGACACTGTGGCCCTGCATAATACATATCTAAAATGTCCATCTTTTATAAAAGCAGGAGGACAGAACGATAAATGCAACTTTGTCCTTTGGTTTTAATGATTCTTTTTTCCTTAACTGTTGAGGTGTGCAGAAGAGCTCGAACCATATACCAGCTATAACTGTGCATACAGTGGAAATATTCACTTGATAAGAAGCCATGAAAAAGAAAAAAATCCTGACTAAATTTGTGCAACTCCCGCTAAATGGATGCGAACAGACATGATAAAAAAAGAAAGCAGGAAAATGGAACAAAGTTCTTGTTCTTGCACAATGACAGAAATAGGATAAGAACGGATGGTCTGCGCAAGAGGGTTTGGACAAAGCCCTGAAGAGGCCACCAAGAYCTTATTTACAATTTCGTATGCTTTCTGTTCAAATGACATGTGAAAATATTAATGATATGAAATATTTATGTGATCTCATACCAGTATCCACACCCACACCCCTTGAACTATTTCAAATATTTTGTAGTGTTGCAATCTTGACCTGAAAAGGAAGAATTTGGATTAAATGTCACAAATCTATACAAAACAGGCAATAATATTCAAGTCAGGAAAGAATCGGGAATTTGTGCTAAATTATTTACAACTTATAAAAAATAAAATCCATTTTTAAAAAAGAAGACGAGCTGGAATTTCAGCAAAAAGTGAAGCATGGTGGTGGAAGCATCATGTTGGGTCTTGGGTGCAAAAAACAAAACAAACAAAAAAACACAGCACTTCACAAATTTGCTAAATTGTTTCAGGGTGGAGGATGATTTTAATTTCCTATTTCCTAAAATTTCCTAAAGTATTATATTTTCTACGTATTTTATATTTTTTAAGTATATGCACATAAAGTGACCAATCAGGTTGCAACTTTACAAGTTTACATGTGTACTTCACGCCTTACACATTATGACTGTGATGATTTGTGATGAATGTGAAAGGGTTTTTTGAATTGTCAGTGTCGTAACAAGCCATTTATTGTAAATCTATTTCACTGACCTTCCAAATGAAATGATTCTTAATATGACAACTGAGACGCTCACTCAGGCGAGGGCTCAAGGACTCAATATCACAAACTTGATACTCAGAAAAAACTATCATAGTGTTTGAGATCACCCGAGCGTGACCCAAGCAAACTCTGGCATGGTTTTATTGCAAAATGAGAGCGATTTGACTGATTGTACTGAAAAGACACAACTGTGAGAAGTCAAACAAACAAGCTGTCTGTTTTGGGGTTTCTTTTTTCCTTTTCTTTTTTTCTTTTTTGTAAATGCGAGATGCTAATCTGATCCAAATGATAGAGCTGTAGTGCTGTAGAAATACCATGAGTTCCAGATATTTAGACTACTGAAAAAAAGTGTAGACAACACAGGTGTTTTTCATTCTTGCATGATTTTTATGATTTCCACGTACAATTTGCAAAGGCTTATTTGCCTTTAATTCTTTAATTCATTGGTCAGAAATACTGCATGATGGAAAAAGAATTTTATGCCTATATAGATTTTGTTTCTGCTGACAAACAATAAAATAAAAAAACATTTAAAAAGTGCGTCTAGTGCATGAATATCTTAAGTAACCTCAAACATCACTTCAGCTAGAGAGGGAACATGGAGCTGCTTTGATTCATCTAAGTTATTTAAACTTCTTTTTTTTTTTTTTTTACTCTATTTCGATTTTTTAGGGAGAAAAAAACAAAACCTAGTTTGTTCCACTTTTTAAAAATATTTTATGATTAATTTGAAATATAATACAAGCAAGACAATATTATACAGTATATTAATATAATTAATATTATACATTATTATTATATATGAAGAAATGTGATAAAATGAAGTTGGCCTGTGCCTAACTTACTACAAATAATACAGAGGTTACAAGCTAGCTCATGTGAGTAAGTTACGTGTTGAACTCCACACACTTCTCAAACATATTTCTTTCTTTCTATCTTTATATTGCTATTTGTGGCTTGTTTAATATCGGGCCACGAGATACTATTTTGTGGCCACAACTGAATAACGTGTGGGAACGAGATACCTAGTACTCGTGGCCATGCATTAAATAAACTATGGTGCGGCCACAACTTTACCTCCTAAAATTTTAGCCTTTTGAAAACTATGAACAAATTTTAAATGATTCCTTTTATAACTTTTAGTATAAATATAGTATTACCTTTATTTACTCACTGGCACACAGCATAACTCATCCTGTCACATCTGGGAAATGAATGATGTAATTTACTACCACATAGTATATCATGGCCACGCATTAAACTAATTTGTTCGCCTTAGTAAGTCATGACCATGCATTAAACCATCTCATTATGACTGTGATGATTTGTGATGAATGTGAAAGGTTTTTTTTTTTTTTGCAAAGTCATGGCCACAATATAGTATCTCGTTCCCACACCTAAGTAACTTGTGGCCACAGAATGTTTTTTTCCCTCAAATATCATCAAAGGTTTTCTGTAGTTTAATGGTGTTTAGTGTAGAAATGAACCAAACTAAGTACAAACAAGCTACATGTATCAGTGATTAAAGCGTGAAAGCAAAGAACATAAAAAGAGCTCAGAGAACGCGAGGAAGCTCAATCAGGCATTATTAATCGCAAATCCATTTGCGTGATCCGTTGCAGTGTGATCGACTGCTTAGGTCTTGTTCCACACTCAGCACATGGTTACCGGAGTCTCCACTRCTATACTCAGAACTACATGGGAATATTTACTAATTTAACGAAGTAACCGGGCGGTCCTTTTGTATAAACGCAACAATGTCACAAGTTCAGGCGAGGTTTTTCACCGCAAACAAAAAGTAAGTATGTTTATTTTTTGGGGGTTTGTTTTAGTGGATCATAACTACTGTAAGCTTAGTTGTTAGCATGGTTAGCTCTCTGTAGCTCAGACGTCTTCGAGCTCGTAATTAAACATAATTAATCTTCCATCGTTGTTACACCCTCAAAATGGTAGAACTTGTAATTAATAACGTTTCTAAAGTCGAGCTTATAAATGTTATGGCGCGAGACGCAGCTGCAGTGACTTATCCCAGCTTATGACGTCACAGAAGTTATAGAGCATCCTCCAAATCAGTTTACACTTAATATTGTATCCCAACGCAGGAAAACTGAACATACCTGATGCATTGCTAAGCAAACGTCCTTAGATATGAACAGACACTTCATGCATTTACTTTTTCTGGTTTAAGTGACTGTGTGTTAGTGCAACTGATTTTCACCCCCTTGAATTTAGTATTTTTATCTGGAACTGTAATAAATGCAATTTATTATGGATAAATATCATCCTGAGCGTTCAGGCATTGAATTGAGTGTGTGTTTGTAGATTCGCTGTGGACGATGTGCCCTTCTCCATCCCGGCTGCCTCCGAGGTCACACACCTGAGCGATGTGATTAACAAACTTCTGGAGGCCAAGAACGGTGAGCAACGGACAATCCGTCCTGGAATTAGGTTTACCATAATCATAGTTTACTAATTGAGGCATGTTTCAGATATATATACATACATGAGGGGCGTTCAAGTCAAACCTGGACTTTTGACTGCACCGAATAACAAAACACAGTTTAAGATGTTTAAATCTCCCTTATTTTCTCAATACAATCCCCTGCTACACCAGTGGACTTATCCCAGTGTTTAGTCATCATGGTAGAACGTGTTAGTACGTCGAAGCCATCATCCGACTGCCTGCTTCACCTCTGAAATGCTGGCCTCTCAGGAAATCCTTTAATGAACCAAACATATGGAAATGGCTTGGAGTGTGGTCAAGACCGTACAAGGGATGTGGCAACTCCCAGCCAAGTTCCTGTAAAGTGCGAGTGGTGTTGGTGAACGATTGTGTGTACAGTTCCCACAGACAGATGCGGTTCTTCCGTAAGTTGGCGACAAGTTGATTTCCAGACGTTCAACTTGCTGAATGTTCACAGGGACGACTGCAGTGGCTCTTCAGGCCACGTCTCCGTGCAACCTCGGCCGAAGTTGTCATTCACAGAGGTACAGCCTTTGTTAAAACGTTCAAATGTTTTACTGCGGCGAAGAGTCTCATCACCAAACTGTGACTGAAGTCTTCTGAATCTGATTTGTCGCTTCAGTCACCAGAAAGTTCCAGTTTGACTTGAACGTCCCTTGTAGAACGCTGACCAAGAAAGATTCATATTTAATCATTATTAAGGTTCAGTTGAGATAAAACACTTCAGGACATAATAAACACGAAAGCACTCCGGCAATGTTGGTTATATTACTGTAACAGCAGTGTTGAGTAAGTGTTCTATTGCTTACTCATTTGAGGCTTTGACTTTGACAGCGGATCACAAACATGTGGAGTTTGACTTCCTGGTCCGTAGCCAGTTCCTGCGCTCTCCACTGGACACTCACATGGAGGCGGAGAACATCTCGACGGTACCAAGCGCACATTTTTACTGTAGGCATAAATGCCAAAAAACAGCTTATCCTTATATTTTTACCCTGAGCGTGTATCGCTGTGTGTGTGCGTGGCATAGGAAGAAGTCGTAGAGATCGAGTATGTGGAGAAGTTTAACGCACCGCAGCCAGAGGAGTGCATCATGCACGATGACTGGATCAGCTCAGTCGAGGCAGACTCTGAATGGTGAGATAATCAGATATAAATAGCCGCCTAAATTTTAATTGAAAGTGCATTTTTGGAGAAAGCTTTTTAATGGATGTTTTTAATGGGTGTGTTTAATGTGTTAAAGGATCCTTACAGGGTCGTACGATAAGACAGCGCGGATTTGGTCTCTCGAAGGCAAGGCGATGATGACCGTCGCCGGACACACAGACGTGGTGAAGGATGTGGCCTGGATAAAAAGAGGTGATAAGAACGCGTTTTATTTTTGTAGTTTTTTTTTTTTTTTTTTTTGTTATTTACAGTAAGTTTCTAGTTTGGAGTATTGTCCTGTCCTGCATCTGGTTTAGTTATCGATTTTYTTTTTTTTTTTTTTTCACCAACAGGGTAAGATTAAGGTTATGATTATTTCAGAAGGATTAACTTCACTGCTGCTGACCGCATCGATGGACCAAACGGTGCTGCTGTGGGAGTGGAACTCCGAGAAGAACAAGCTGAAGGCCCGGCACTGCTGCCGTGGACATGCCGGGAGTGTGGACACCATCAGTGTCGACCCCACGCGCACTAAGGTGTAATATGTGTCCGGATATGTACAGAAGAACATATGTCTATGGCCATGTTCTGTTTACGTCTATAATCTCAAATGAAATAGATTTCTATAACGAGATCATTTTCTTTCGTCTCAGTTCTGCAGCGGATCCTGGGACAAAATGCTAAAGCTCTGGTCAGCAGGTAAGATAAACAGGTGACATGTGGAGTGTATTTTACTATACAGTAAGTGCTTTGTGGTGGGGAAAAAACAAGCAAACTGTGTGTTCATCTTCCAGTTCCTACAGAAGAGGAGGACGAGGTGGAGGAACCCAACAGGCCGCGGAAAAAACAGAAAACTGAGCAGCTCGGTCTGACCAAGGTGATGATTAGGAACGGGAATCACCAGGGACCACCTGATGTGATATCGCGGTGCAGAATGATGTGTATTGTGATTCAAGTATTACTATGAAGATTCGATGTTAAATTTCTTCCCGGTTACAATTCTAAACAAGCTTAGGAAATAATTAGCCCCTACCGTTGTGCTAGTATGTGAATAGTGTACAGCTGCCACCAGCAGAATTATAGTGAAAGTGCACCATTTAATCACTTCTAATGGAAGTGTGAATAATAAAGGAAAAAAAAAAAAGCATTTTAAATAAAGCGATTTTGGAGTCARTGTAGAGATGCGTGAATTGCCACACAGAGGAATCGTGGTGCATCACTGGATCGATCTTTCCCCCATCCCTAGTGCTCATGCTTCCATCCAGACTTCCAAACGCAGATTTTTATAAACGTCTAGGCAGAAATGAATAAAAGAGTTAGTTGGTTCTGAATGCTACAGATTTTGAAGAAGGCCACGCCCCTTCTCGCCAAAAGGGGGGGGCGCAAGATGGAATGGGCGAGAGCAAAATAGTGAGAGACGCACATGCAGATGGTGCTACAGGGTTAATTGAGTAGTTAATAAAATGGCTTTATTAAAAAAAGATGATTTGTTTATAATTAGGGGAACTGCAGCATTTTATCCCCTCAAATGCAAAAATTTTAAAAGTCAGTGTGGCGATACATGAATTGCCACAGAAGTATTGCGATATGTAACTTAATTGATTTGTTGTTGGTTTTTTTTGGCACTCATCTCTATTTTTAATAATTTTTCTCAGTTTTTAAGTCTTTTTAACTCAAGTCCCGAGACAGTGTGTGTTATTTCCACTCACTAGGTATTTTACAGGTAAAGTTATAAGTAATATCTTTTAATCTATTTATCCGAGGTCGATTAAAATGCATGCTCTCTCTCTTCTGGTCTCTGTTCAGACTCCTGCGATGACTCTGTCCGGCCACACGGAGGCGGTCTCAAGCGTCATATGGACAGATGCGGAGGAGCTGTGCAGCGCATCGTGGGACCACACCATACGGCTTTGGGACGCTGAGACGGGAGAACAGAAAAGCACCCTGGTGAGGAAGAGATGCTGGAATGATCGTGGCTCAAAAGTCTCTTCATAAGATTAATATGGCCGATTACTGAGGTGTATTGTGAGTCAGTGTGTTGTGGTGATTAGTGCAGTGCAGTGTAAGTGAGTGTGTGTTGTGGTGATTGTGTTGTAGACGGGAAGTAAGGTGTTTAACTGCATCTCGTACTCGCCGCTGTGTCGTCGTCTGGCCTCAGGGAGCACCGACAGGCACGTCCGTCTGTGGGACCCGCGCTCGAAAGGTGAGCAACACACACACAATATACATACCCAATACATACACACACAATGTACACACAGAACCCACACACACATCATACAACATGCATACCTAATATACACACAATATACACTGATAGAAGCACAATATAAGGACACATTTCTATGAATGAGTGCTCTGTCTCTCTGTCTCTGTCTCAGATGGCTCGCTGGTCCTGCTGTCTCTGACGTCACACACCGGTTGGGTAACAGCAGTCAGGTGGTCTCCCTCCCACGAGCAGCAGCTCATCTCCGGCTCACTGGACAACCTGGTCAAACTCTGGGACACGAGAAGGTGTGTGTGTGTGTGTGTGTGTGTGTGTGTGTGTGTGTGTGTGTGTGTGTGTGTGTGTATATGTGTGCGTGACATTTCTGTCATTTTATTTTCCTCTCTACTGATTGTTTTGATACCTGAGCACATCCCTGTTGTTTCTGCAGCTGTAAGGCTCCTCTGTACGATCTGGCGGCTCACGAGGACAAAGTGCTGTGTGCTGATTGGACAGACAGCGGGGTGCGTGTCCCATTCATCAGCTGATGCCTTGTGCTCTCTTTCTAACACCGAGGTCTTATCTGAATTTCTTTTCTTTCCTCTCTCTTTTCTTCTGTAGCTGATTTTAAGCGGAGGCGCCGACAACAAGCTGTACACGTACAGATACTCGGGGGGTGTGACCGACGCCGGTGCTTAACGATCACTCCAGCGAGAGCGACTTCACTCCCCGGCGCATGAACTCGCTGCAGAGCCCATCTGAGTAAAGCAGCTCGCTGTGTGAATAAACCGTCTCACGTCCTCTAAGCTGAATTCGCAGGATTCACGCTTTTTTATTGCCCCTGTTTTACATTTTTTATATCCACAGTTTGATGCACATCTGTTTATCCATTTCCTTCTGTATTCTAATTAAATGTAAAGAAGCCCTTGGCTGATTTAATACAGATTTACTGCCACAACAAACCAACTCTCTGGTGTTTATTTGTCGCTGTCTGTACACGTAGTTTATTTGTCTGCACACAAAACATTATGGGTTTCTGTGGATTAGTAAAATCCGTTAATTGTTAAGAAAGGTCATACTTATTTTAAATATTTCAACAGACTACAAACTATATATAATATATATATTTGTAATGAATATAATTATTTGCGAAAGTTTGTATACCCCCAAATAGTGTAGTGCAGTGTGTTCAGTATCCTTTGCTTTTGCTCACATGTGAAAAAAAAAAAAAAAAAGTTGTGTACACATATTAATATATCACGTATTAATAGTTAATTATTTCAAATGTGACATAAAGGGATCATAACTTGTAAGTGCTCTGTAATATTCTGCCTGTCAAAAATGTAAATAAAATCAATCAGTGAATTGCTGATTTTAACACGCCTTATTTCTACACCTAGTAGATCAAATAGTGACATGCAGTGACTCATTTAGACTTTCAGTTCCAGTGTTTAATCATCTCCCTTCTGTCATTAAATGTTTCAAATAGCGGAGTTGCAGTTCCGCTTTTAACCGCTAGACGGAGACATTTGAATTTCTATAAAACGCTTGTATACAGTGGTTGGTTAAAATTAAATACAATTTATTTAATCATATTGCCGATATACATATAAAATGCTTGTATAATTGGTGAATATTTATTTCATCAGTTTGCCTGCTTATACTGTAATATATATATATATATATTAGATTATCTTCTTTCATGCACACGCCACGGCACTGTATTAGCACTTCCGCTTTTAACCACTAGACGGAGACACATCTTAAGTTTAATTTCTATAATTTTATATAATGTTTGTATAATTTGTATAGTTTGCTAAAAAAAAGCTGAAAAGAATATGTAAGACACTCTATATTGCACAATGTTTTAAATATATACTTATAATTTAGATTATTCCATATTTATATATTTAGTTTTATTCCACCATGCAACAGACCTGTTGACTGTCACTGAGTTGCAATACCGCTTTTAACCACTGGACGGAGTTTAAAGTTTTATTTCTAATAATTATGCTTGTGTAGTTTGTATAGTTGGTTAAAATTAAATAAAATTTATTTCAACATATTGCCTGCTGAAAAAAGGGTGTAAGACACTCTATATTGCACAATCACTAAGCCTTGATATAATAATTAAAACATAGTAATGCAAAAAAATTAATAAAAAGAATTATAAATTAAAACTGAAAGTGCTCTGAGCTTTAAGGATTAATCATCTGTCTTTTGTCACTAAATCTTTCAAATATACATATTTACATATTAGATTTGTTTTATTCCAGCACGCACCAGGCTTGTCTTGTTGTTCTGCATTAACCACTAGACACAGGTTATATTATATAACCTGTGTTGTGTGTGTGTGTGTGTGTGTGTGTGTGTGTATATGTGTGCGTG
>QMIH01001995.1:50857-94312 GCA_003987875.1 Clarias batrachus
GAGTAGACACGTATTGTGTTGTCTGGCGTTTACATGCAGTTACGCTTTTAGCCACTAGATGTCAGCTATAGCCTTTAGGTATAATTATTTGCATTACCCCTACTCCACCACCCCCATCGCGTTTACATGCAGTTATGCTTTTAGCCACTAGGTGGAGAAGCGCCGTTAGAATGAGGTTTGTTTCCATTTTCACTCAGGAGAAGAAGAAGAAGACGAGCTCCGTCAAACACGCAGTGTTAAATGTCCTGTCTTATTGTGTGTTATATTCCTKTAGCACGATTCAAATGATCACAGTGTTTGTATAAATCGTTTACTCCTTATATAGTGAGCGATATGGGGAAAAAGGAGAAGAGTGACCGAGGTAACTATGGTGTTTTACTTGTATTTGCTTAATCATGAGCTTGGGCTGAATCTGAAGTCAAAAAGTGGTGAGATTAGCTCTGTTTACGAGCTCTGTCTTTTTTCCACAATGCCTCAAATGTAAGGTAGACCTGCCTCAAACTTTTTCAGTCATGGAGTTGACGGGCTCTTGCACTGTGTAGACTGTTGCTTCGTCTCAGGGTCGTACCCGTACACACAGGTTTCGTCACCGATAATGATCCTTGACATGGGTCATCCAAGGCAAACTGACGGAGGTCTTGGCAGACTTCGACGTGATGTTCCTTCTGCTCCTGAGTCAGCAGCCTGGGGACGAACTTGGCATCGCCACGGCGCATGTTCAGATCACACGTGGGGATTTCCTGTACTGCTCATCTGTTTGGGATGAGYAGTGCATCGGTGTGCCTGATTACGTAATTAAACCGCGAAGAAGTCGCAGTTTTAATGATGTACAGAACGCAATGCCTCAGAAAATCCGATCTGTCTGTTTACACGAMAATCACATTAGCACATATCTGATTTATATCTGATTTATTTCCACATATGAAGGAGGCCTGAAACCGATCTCAAAATATCGGAATGCATGCGTTTTTTTCCTGTTTGCACGGACATAGAAAATATTCGATATGTGTCACACATGAGCAAAAAATCGGAATTGCGTCACATTTAACCGACAGTGTAAACGTAGCTTTAGTGTGTTACAAAACGAGTCTTGAAACTTTGATACCACCTGGTAGCGCACACTAGAGAGTCAGTTGGGATCCAGGCGCTGTAAATTTACTCGGTTTTTATTGTCCTTAATCAACTTCTGCTGGTGCTGTTCTTATTGTCTGATCTCATCTTAATTTCTTTTCAGAGAGAAAGTCAAAGAAACGCTATTACGAGGATGAGGACGAGGATGAATTAGCCCCTGACAACGATTCACAGGAGGCCGTACCCTCGGCAGCCGGCAAGCAGGTCGATGAATCCAGCACCAAAGTGGATGAATATGGAGCTAAAGATTACAGACTACAGATGCAGCTGAAGACGGATAATTCCTCTCGGCCTCTGTGGGTGGTAAGAGGACCAAAAGCGTGCGATCCTTGAGAATGAGCTGCAGGTCCGCTATCSGATCCCCCTGAGGCATCTCGCTGTTAATTTAGAGTCAGCCGTGTTTGATTTTAGCGGTGCTGCTGAGGCCAGAGTTAAGCAAGTCAAACACTAAACCTGGTCCCTTTTTTATTGTTATTATTTATTTATTTATTTTTATTATCATATATTTGGTTCAAGAGTACTCTTTAAACGTCTGTGTTGGTGACGTATAACCATAGCTCGTATTTTGTCAGGCTCCTGATGGTCATATCTTCCTGGAGGCGTTCTCACCGGTCTATAAGTACGCTCAGGACTTTCTGGTGGCCATCGCCGAGCCAGTGTGCAGGCCCATCCATGTGCACGAGTACAAACTGACCGCGTACTCGCTCTACGCTGCTGTGAGCGTCGGCCTGCAGACCTCAGACATCATCGAGTACCTGCAGAAACTCAGCAAGACGTCCGTCCCTGATGGCATCGTCCAGTTCATAAAGGTAGCAGTGACAGAAAAGTGTGCTGATGGGATGCGGAGAAAGGATTGAGTTTAAATGTTTGTGTTCTTGTGTGCGTTTTGTGTTCCTGTTGCGATACAGTTGTGCACGGTGAGCTACGGGAAAGTCAAGCTGGTCCTGAAGCACAACAGGTGTGTGTGTAATATTGTAATATTTTTTGTCTCGCTGAAAAACAAGCCAGTACGAGTATTTTCTGCAGATATAATATTTAATGAATAGCTACGATAAAACGTGCCTAGGTATTTTGTGGAAAGTGCTTTCCCGGACGTGATCCAGCGATTGCTRCAGGACCCCGTGATCCGAGACTGTCGCCTCCGCWCCGCCGACGGAGAGGAGCCCGAGCTCATCACRGAGGTCATCTCTAACAAACCTGCAGTGAGTCTACAGCCCCGCACGTACACGCACAATCAGGGAGCCAAGATCACTTACAGGAAGTCCTTCTTCACTCTGTCCTGTTCCCTCAGATCTCGAAGACGCAGCAGGATAACGGCGGCGCGTCCACGTCACAGTCGGCGGATGGACAGCAAGGTAGTTCCCAGGTCCCTGAGGACATCTTCAGCTATTATGAACAGATGGACAAAGAGGAGGAGGAAGAGGAAGAGACACAGACGGTTTCCTTCGAGATCCGCCAGGTAGGAGGAGAGCGTGTGAAAGTCTTTGTCACCACTGTAATTCCTTCACCTTCACAAATGAGGGTTGGGTTTTAAACTGCGCTATGGCGCGATATTAATTCTGTTGATAGCTGTGTACCGAGCCCTCGCTTGTCTTGTCCTGTTCCAGGAGATGATCGAGGAGCTGCAAAAGCGCTGTATCCAGCTGGAGTACCCCCTGTTAGCCGAGTACGACTTCCGCAACGACACGGTCAACCCCGACATCAACATGGACCTGAAGCCCACCGCCGTGCTCMGACCGTACCAGGAAAAGAGCCTGCGCAAGATGTTCGGCAACGGTCGAGCGCGCTCCGGCGTCATCGTCCTGCCCTGCGGTAAAAACAATCCCTCTTCGTTACACAGTCGCGTCATCATGTATTCGGTTCAAGAGTGCTTTTTAAACGTCTGTGTCGGTGAAGTATAACCAGAGCTCGTATATTGTCAGGCTCCTGATGGTCATATCTTCATTTTTTTTTTTTTTAATTTTCTAAGCTGCCTTAATATTAAAACTATTTAATCAACATCAAACTTTGATTTCAATCCTTAACCAGAAGTAGCTATTTGCAAAAAAAGAATCTTTAGCTTTGATTATGGAGCMGAATCTCGAGGCCACTTCATGTWTGAAAATGATTCCTCACGCACGATRTACCTCCTTCCATCACGGATGAAAAACTCCATAGATGTGAGGACCTGGTCATTCAGTACATTCAGGTCGTTGGCTGACTTTTATTGCCACATAACGTTGCTGAGTCTCGACCTGAGAAATTGAAGCATTCACAGATCATATTMTGACTTGGCCGCTATGCATGACGCTTCACATGGTGCTTCCCTTCTTACCCTGATTCGCCCATTATTAGATCACATGATTATTTTTTCCCTTTTAGTCTCGTCCTTATGCTCTCTAGCAAATTGAAACCTGTTTTTTTTTTTTTTCCTGATTAGTCTCACTAACAAGTGGTTTTCTTATGGGTTCTCACAGCTGTTTAGTCCCAATCCTATGGAAATGCTCTTATTTTCACTATCAAACATACCTGTTGATTTTTTTTTTTTTTTTAAATCATGCAAACGTTTAAGTAATCTCTGTTAATGATATTTTGACAAAGTCTTTAAAGTTAAATAGATTCACATGCTTGGCCCTTTCTTCCGTTCATACTTTTTTTTTTTGCATTTCAGGAGCCGGGAAGTCTCTTGTAGGAGTCACGGCAGCCTGCACCGTCCGTAAACGCTGCCTGGTGTTGGGGAACTCGTCCGTGTCGGTGGAGCAGTGGAAGTCCCAGTTTAAGATGTGGTCGACCATCGACGACTCGCAGATATGCCGCTTCACATCGGACGCCAAGGACAAGCCCATCGGCTGCTCGGTGGCCATCAGCACGTACTCCATGTTGGGCCACACTACCAAGCGCTCCTGGGAGGCTGAGCGCGTCATGGAGTGGATGCGCAGTCAGGAGTGGGGGCTCATCATCCTCGACGAGGTCCACACAATCCCAGGTGTGTTCATGCAGCTGAAGGGTTACAGAAACAGTTTGGGGAGTTTGACTTGCTTGACAGAATTTAAAGAGCTTCAGATCTCTTTTAACATGACTGGATTTAAATTCTTTAATTATCTTTTCTCGCGTGTACGTTCTCTTTTCTTGGATCGTGCACGCGTACAGCAAGAATGTTCCGGCGTGTCCTGACCATAGTCCAGGCCCACTGCAAGCTGGGTTTGACTGCGACGTTGGTGCGAGAGGACGATAAGATCGTCGATCTCAACTTCCTCATCGGGCCCAAACTGTTCGAAGCCAATTGGATGGAGCTGCAGAACAACGGCTACATCGCAAAAGTGCAGTGTGCCGAGGTGAGGCAGGCGGGGTGCAGTAACGGAGCGGATCGCAACTCTCTCGTGCATGCGTGTACTGCATGTGTGTGTGTGTATTAGCGCTCTTTAACCATCAGTATCGATTTGCAGGTGTGGTGTCCAATGTCCCCGGAGTTTTATCACGAATACGTGGCTATTAAGACGAAGAAGCGGATCCTGCTTTATACCATGAACCCCAACAAGTTCCGCGCCTGCCAGTTCCTCATCCGCTTCCACGAGAGACGCAACGACAAGATCATCGTCTTCGCCGACAACGTCTTCGCGCTCAAGGAATACGCCATCCGCCTCAACAAGTAAAACACTGGAGCCTTTCTCACGCAGAAACTTGCTGCTTTATGTTTTTTAGTAAAGCGCATCCTGAAATGAGGAGTTTTTAAGACTTGATTTGAATTGTACCGTAAAATAGATTTAATTCAGGCTTATTTAGCCAAGAGGTCAAAAACAAGGGGCGTTCAAGCCAAACCAGGACTTTTGATTGTACATAATAACAGAACAGAGTTAAGAGAGTAAAAACTCCCTTTATTTCTCTATATAATCCCCTGACACACTAATGCACTTATCCCAGTGTTTCACTATGCAGGAATGCAAGAAATGAGTATGCAGGCTGTCGTCTTTTCACACACCGCCTCTCCTAATGAGTAAAAATCCGATACAGCATTATGACCTTTGGTTTGACCTCTGAATGCAGCCTCTAATCAATTCGCTTATTTTCTTCTAAATTCTTCAAAATCTAAATTGATGCCTGAGACGTGTTTGGTTTGCAACCAGACTTGTCAGTTTCTTTTTAGCAACAACATCTTTAATTTCCTTTCCCAGGCCGTACATTTATGGGCCCACATCGCAAGGGGAGCGAATGCAGATCCTCCAGAATTTCAAGCACAACCCGAAGATCAACACCATTTTCATCTCCAAGGTAAYGTGCGTGTTCGGATTTGGATCTGAGTTCAGACATGGTCAAGCGGGATCGATAAGGATTTTCAACAGGCTCGTTTTCTAGATTACTCCACATCACATGACGTCTGTTGCTTATTAGACTAGTGCGTGTATGTGTGTGTGCACCCGTTTAGAGCCGAAAGAGGATAAGGATAACTCGTGTGGGCTTAATTATGTTATTTACTAATCAGCTTAACCTGAACAAAGCAGCCACCACAGAGCTCTCTCTGGCCTTGGACTTTTACCCAAAAAAATAAATGCTATTTAATGWATTGTTTAAAATATCTATCCTTGCTAAACATTTCACTTTTCAAATTTCTAAAGATTGAAACACTGTCAGAGTTCAAGCCTTTACAAAACTCTGACCTGAGTAGTTGAGAGTCAGAGGAAGTCACATGAAGGGACGAGYCTGAGCCTCTAATGCTTCCCTTCCCCGTCTCAGGTAGGAGACACGTCCTTCGATCTGCCTGAGGCAAACGTTTTGATTCAGATCTCWTCTCACGGAGGCTCTCGTCGCCAGGAGGCTCAGCGACTGGGCAGGGTGCTACGTGCTAAGAAAGGTAACCGTGCCGAAAAAATTCTAAAACATTCTGAAAGAGCTTTCTTTGCTATCTGTGTAAAGCTGAAGGTGTTTTCTTTTCCCCGCCCTCTTTTGTGTAGGAATGGTTGCCGAGGAATACAATGCCTATTTCTACTCCTTAGTGTCTCAGGACACACAGGAAATGGCGTATTCTACGAAGAGACAGCGCTTCCTGGTGGACCAGGGTTACAGTTTTAAGGTTTAGCACTACTCTAATAACATTTCACTAAACTACAGTGACTAAAACGGCGAGTCAAAAATCATCCACACTCTCATCATTTATGAAAATCGTCTCCTTGCCTTTCCATAAACTTTGTCCATCCGTCAACAAGCTTACGTTTTCCTTCATTAAAAAATGTTTAGTCTGAGCTGCGAGCCACGAATGTCCTGCTGTCTTCACTTCTTCATCAGTAGTAAATGTTCGTCCTCATAACGCTGCTTTCAGGGAACCGAACAGGTGAAAGTCTGAGGGAGCGAGATCAGGACTACAGGGAGGACGCTGTAACACCTCAAAACCAAACATTTTTTGCAGATTGTCAACAGTGTGGGCAGATAGAACACGTCCACACCTGCAGACGTTTTAACAAGAGTGCGGATAATTTTTGACTCACCCTCGTAGCTTTGATTGACATTTAGGTTGATAATAAGGGAATAAATGTTTCTCTCTCTCTCTCTCTAAGGTGATCACTAAGTTGGCAGGAATGGAGGAGGAGGACTTGATGTTCTCTACACGAGAGGAACAGCAGCAGCTGCTACAGAAAGTTCTGGCCGCGACCGACCTGGACGCAGAGGAAGAGGTGGTAACCGGAGAGTTCGGAGGAAAATCTCAGGTACATACCGTGGTGAAGAGTTGTTTTTTTTTTTTCCTGGGAAGCCAATTGTACCTTATCTCAGTGGTGCAAGCAGGAACTCTGTTAATAGTTTCCCCGCTGTGTCCTTAAAAACATTCTATCGCTTGTGCAGTCACATGATTCCATCCCGTTCAGTAACCATGCACCGTGTAAGCAACATGGAGATGAACACTTTCCCTAGGGGGAAAAATATTCCAGCTATATATTCAAGCCCAAAATAATTCGTTATCAATCGGCTATAATCAAGGAGCAGTGTTCAGTTAGTCATAATGAGGTCATATCATCCAGCACGACATCATAGTCTTCTTCAACATACCATAATAATATCAGTTAGTTATCTCTCACAACCACCATGGCTTTTTGCTTAAATAACATAGGTTCTGWAACAGAAAAATACTTATTGTATCTGAGATTTCATAATTTATAAAGTCCTATAAGCTGACTTGCTCGTGAAAATATATTACGTAAATATTAATTGTTAAAATCCAGACAAAATCTTATTGTAGTTCTTTGAAACCAGTGCTTGTTTTCCTGTTCCTTACACTATTCACACTGAGCACGTCTGCCTAAAAGTAACTCTTGCAAAGTGTATAGCGAAATGTAGCTCCTTCATGACTATAATAAAACCCTTCAATTTGTCCATATGGTGATTTCATAATACTTTGGCGGTTCCTAAATTTCTTACACCGGATTGTCTCTCCTTATCTCTCCCCCTTTTTAGTTTTCTCGCCGAACCGGCACCATGAGCTCCATGTCAGGAGCGGACGACGCCATCTACATGGAGTATCACACGTCGCGCGGCAGCAAGGGGGCAGCCGGCAAGAACATCCACCCTCTCTTTAAACGCTTCCGAAAGTGAGCGTGGAGGAGAACAGCAATTCTGATACTCTCACATGAGACTTACAAGGTGTTGGAAAAGAGAGACTATAATGAAGTGTTGTCTTAACATGGACTAAAGCACTAATTAAAAAAAAAAGAAAGAAAATGTGATGCACATGAGTTTATCCAAAATATTTTCAGTTGATRATTTGATGATGCATTAAAATCAGTTTTTCAAGTACTTTGATTTAAAGTGYGCATATTAGAAAAGGTTACACACTAGACCTGTGTAATCCCTCACCRTGACCTAATGTGTATAATCAGGTCCATACTGCTGACATTTTGCTCTTTGTATCTTATGTTTTGTTTTATATGAAATGCAATATCTTGCTGCATTGTGTTTGATGAAAAGTTAAATAAAACATTGTGTAAATCTCTGCTGTTGTTTTCTGATCCTCTTGTGAAACGAACAAGGAGAAGTTTCGACTATTATTCCAGAGACCAGGAGGAGTATTTAATGAATGATACAGACTCTTTCCAAGAATGTATCCTCAGATGACCTGGTGGACCATGCACCCTCCTGGGGTTGCCAAGTTGGATTTAAAAAAAGAAAAAAAGTTGCCAACTGATTAGCAGCATTTTTACTCTGACGTTCTTCCTTGTCAGCAAATTGTTACAGGGCCAAGAGTTCGTGGACACCATTGGACCATTGGACCATCACACCCTTATGTGCTCTTTGAACATCCTGAGCCAGATTTATTTCCTGCTTGTTCTTATGTAAAGCTCCATTCTCTGACGAGGCCTTGCACAAGAATTGGGAATGTGTCTGTGGGGGATTTGTGTTCAATCAGCCAAAAGAGTTTTACTGAGCTCAGGCGCTAATGTTGGCATGTCAAGCAGCCTACGTTCCAGTTCTTCCCAAACCTATTCAATGGGTGTAAATTCAAACAGATCTTCTAATCCAACGTTAGCACACCATTTCTTCATGGAGCTTGCAACATGCAAAGGTGCATTGTTTGTGACTCTTTGTTCTGGTAAAAGGACATTTTAATGCAGCAATCATTAAATATGTCTCATACAGCAATCAACCTCGGAATTGATTGATCTTAGCTAACGTTTGTCAGAACAAGAACAACCCAAATTACAGATAATTTATGGAAATGCACGGTATGGAAATTGGCAATAAAACCAATAAAGCTGAAATTATGGTGTTTGGAAAGCAGCATATGTTAATTCAAAAATTACATAAGAGATATGCAATTTACTCATGCAACAAGCACTGGCACACTCCATACCATGACCCAAACTGACTTTTGGACCTGATGCTTTGTCTGGTCCTTTTCCTCTTTGACCCAGAGAACATAACGCATCATTTCCAGAAACAAAAAAAAAACAATGTGAAATGTTGACTTGTAGTGCCACAAAAACATTTCCTAATGTGGCGACACTGTCCGTCTCAGATGAGACCGAGCCCAGAGAAGTCTTTTAATGACTCGCGGATCTCAGATGATGTRTGGCTTCCTTAAGCCTTAAGTTGTATCCACTACAGAAGCTGGACATCACTGTCTTAAACACCGTCAAGGGAATCTGAGATCATGTGTATTCAGAAATGGTTTTGTCCCTGGCATTTTACGCATTGAGATTTAACGATTGAGATTTAATATTGTGAGAATGTTATCCTGAGAGTATTAGATAATTTGCTGATTTGCTGGTGTATCTGTTGGTGTCCTTGCTATGCATTTCCTTAAAATTCCTAGTTGTGAATAACTCAAGGTGACCAAAGCAGGACTGCAAAGTGTGCCCGAGCTTGTATTCTGGGTTACACTGTGTTGGTTGACAATGTGGTTTAAAGCGGAAAAATAATTGTTTAACTTACATGTGAGAGGTTACCAGGGCACAGCAGATACCCTGCAACACCCATGGATTTAACACTTGCATTGGAGAGTCCATCAAATACGCATCAGACACTTGATGTGTTTGTTTCTTAAACAGGAACCCATTATTATCTAATTAGCCCCAGTATGATTCCTAGGCTATGTACAATATAAAAGGAGCGTTCAAATCAAACTGTGAATGGAGGCATAAAATAATTCTGGTTGACATTTACGGAAGACCTCAAGCGCWGTAGGGTGATGGGACTCTCAGTAAAACATGAACAGTGTAAACGTTTGAAAGAAGCCATACGGCTGTGAATTACGATCCCGATGGAAGTGGCTCGGAGCCCACTGCAGTCGTTTCCGTGAATATTCAGTGAGTGGAACAGCTGATCTTTGGAAACTGATGGGTAACTTGTCGCCAGCTTAAGGAAGAGACACATCTGTCTGTGGGAACCATACACCCAATTGTTCACCAACACCACTTGCACATTACCGTAACTTGACTGTCACCTCCCCTATAAAGTCCTGACCTCGCTCTGAAGTCATTTTCACATGTTTGGCCGATAAAAGGAGTTTCTGAGAGATGTGAATCAGATTATATAGAGAAATAAAGTGAGTTTTTACTGTRTTCTCATTCATTCATCTTYTATACMACTTATCCTGTGTACAGGGTTATAGGGTCCTGAAGCATGTCCCAGGAGACTTAGGGCATGAGGCAGGGTACACCCTGGACAGGGTGCCAATCCATCCCAGGGCACACACACAATTTGAGTACACCAAGTACGGCTAATTTACATATCTTTGGACTGTTGAAGGAAACCGGAGCACCCGGAGGRGAGAACATGCAGGGAATCGAACCCTCGGTCCTGGAGGTGAGAGGCCACAGTGCTAACCACTACACCACATAGTTTATATGAGAAACATTCTGATGATCCAGAACATGAGATCAAAAATGGCGTTTGGCACTGATGTTGTAACGAGTCTAAAAGAGTTTCTTTTTGTATTTTTGGTGATGAAAGAGAAGGAATACTACACAGTGATGAATATTTATGGATTACAGATTTTCCTCCGTCACGCCCCACTCTCCCTGTGTGGAAGAAAGTTCCTCTGCTGAAGCTCAGACACGTCATTCYTTTCTGTCTCGGTGCGCTTCGGTTTGCATGATTCTCCCGCTCCGATGGCTGTCCGGAACGCTCTCCTTTACGTTTTGCGTAAACCTCTGCGCAGCGACACGAGCGCGCGAGTGCTGCCGCAGTCTCGCGCGTTGCACAGCCCCGCTGTCCCCGAGGAACGCGCACGAGCCGCGGCCACCTCCAGCAACCCCGCTGCTGCTGCCGACGCCGCCACCGACGAGGTGAAGCACGCGGGTCCGGTGAAGAGCCTGCGTGAAATGCCGGGTCCAGGCGTCATCGGGAACCTCATCGAGTTTTTCTACAGAGACGGATTCAGCCGCATCCACGAGATCCAGGTTCGGATTTATCCAAAATGGTTTTAAAATGAAGGTGTTTTTTTTTTTTTTTTTCTCCACAAACTTTCGGTTGCATTACAAATGCATACAACTGGGTGCCAAAGTTTGCACATGCCAAACATTGCAACATTTTTCTTATAACTTCCAGATTTGAACAAGCCAGAGTCTTTTATAACAGACATATGAAATTTTAACCTACTCAAACATTAGACTCATTATTGAAAATCTGTAAAAAAAATAATTAAAAAAAGTTCAACCATAACTTTAAAATAAATAGGTCAGGTGAGTAACATTGTCCTWGTTACAATGGCTGGCACCGCTAACGTCTGGGTTTGATTCTTGCCTCTGGGCCTGTGTTCATGGAGTGTGCATGTTCTCCCTGTGCTTGATGGGTTTCCTCAGGGTAATCCTGTTTCCTCCAACTGTCCAAAAACATGCACATTAGGCTAATTGGCATTTCTAATCGATGTGAATGGGTGTGTGTGTGTGCTCACTGTGATTGGCATATTCTGCTTTGCGCCCAAGCTCTCCTGGGATAATCTCCCAAATCGCCCATGGTGTGTGAATGTACGTGTCAATACTGACTGGAAGTGCTACCACGGTCGTAAAATGGGAATAAATACAGTGGTCACCATTGGCCTCTAGTTGGTCTACAGAGGTTCTTTGATGAATGGATGGTGCCATATATATTAGGTAGCAACTGAACAGTCAGTTCTCAAAGTTGGAAAAATGGGCAGACGTTAAGATCTGAGCAACAAGTGTCAAATTGTGATGGCTAGATATCTGGTCAGGGCATCTTCAAAACAGAAGCTCTGGCAACAGATCATTGGGTGTCCCAAAGTTTATTGGGAGTGAAGGAGAGCCACCTATAGAAGAGCTAGGATTCTACAGACTAGTTACTGTAGCTGAAAAAGTCAATGCTGGCTCTGATAGAATGGTGTCAGAACACAGTGCATAACAGCTTGCTGTGTATGGAGCTGCAGGCCGGTCAGGGTGCCCATGCTGAGTGGTGTTCATCACAAAAAGCACCCACAATGAGTATGTGAGCGTGAGAACGGGACGAAGATGCAATAGATGAAGGTGGCCTGCACCAGGACGCAACAACATAGTCTGATCCATGAAAGCTCTACCTCTGATCTTGGTAATAAAACATGCTATTAATGTATGTGATTGCTGTCAGTGATAATAATTTATTTTAATTATTATAAAATTTACTATTCTTAGATTAACATCTAAGATGAGTTAAACTTTTTAAGGGGACTAATTCTGCCTTGATTAAGATGTGACATATGTTTAAGTATCCTATATAATATATCTTGTTCTGTTTCCTGTTCTTTCAGATGGAGCACAGTCAGAAGTATGGGAAGATCTTTAAGTCACGCTTTGGGCCGCAGCTGGTCGTGTCGATAGCAGACCGAGATTTGGTGGCGCAGGTGCTCAGGGCTGAAGGTGTAGCACCTCAGAGGGCTAACATGGAGTCATGGAAAGAGTACAGAGACATGAGGGGACGCTCCACTGGCCTCATCTCTGCGTAAAGCCTAATTTATATATTTACGTGTTTGTGACATTGCTGATATTGTTTATTTTTTATGACCCTCAAGTAAAATTTCACCTAGTTAAAGTTTGTCTTAGGAATGGTAACACCAATCTATTAATTATTTTTTTCACCCAGTGATTTTTATTTGCATTTATTATGACTTATTGCTTTAGTTCAAAAGATTTAAGGTGGTTCTTATATTATTGTAGAAATAAAAATCATAAACTCTAAGGTTATGCTGTAAAAAAATGTCTTTACATACACTTTATTGCTAAATGTATTTGCTCGCCTGCCTTCACATGCATATGAACTTCAGTAACATCCAATTTTTAAATTAATAGGGTTTAATATGATGTTTTAATAAAACAGTTGACACTTTTCTGGGAAGGCTTTCCACAAGGTTTAGGAAAAGGTCTTTATGGATCTTGCTTTGTGAACTGGTGTGCAGTAATGGTGGAACTGGTGTGGGGTTGTTTTTCTGGAGTTGGGCTCAGCCCCTTACTTCTAGTGAAAGGAACTCTTAATGCTTCAGCATACCAAGACATTTATCGACAATTTCATGCTTCCAACTTTGTGGGAACAATATGGGGATGGCCCCTTCTAGTTCCAACAAGACTGCACACAGTGCACCGAGCAAGGTCCATAAAGACATGGATGAGTGAGTTTGGTGTGAAAGAACTTGACTGGCCTGCACCTTAACCTCAACCTGATTGAATACCTTTGAGATGAATTAGAGCGGAGACTGCGATCCAGGCCTTCTTGTAATTTAGACACATAATTTAGACCCATCGGCATGTTCTTTTTAGTGAGGCTGATGAGTGGCTGAAGATGCGCAGCGTGCTTCGACAGCTCATCATGCGTCCACGAGATGTTGCGATATTCTCAGACGATATTAATGAAGTGGTGGCAGACCTTGTGGTAAAAGTGTGCAAACTGCGCAGCCAGCAACCTGATGGACTAACAGTCCTCAACGTCAACGATCTGTTCTTCAAATTTGCAATGGAAGGTGACCATGTGAATTTTCACATATGTTTGGCTCTTTCATTTAATTGCAATTGAAGTTTATATTAATTTTATAAAACCCTATTGTAGGTGTGGCGACCATCTTATAYGAGACCCGTCTGGGCTGCTTGGAAGATGAGATTCCCAAGATGAGCCAAGAATACATCGAGGCCCTCCATCTCATGTTTAGCTCCTTCAAGACCTCCATGTACGCCGGCGCCATCCCCAAATGGCTACGACCCATCATTCCCAAACCGTGGGAGGAATTCTGCCATTCCTGGGATGGACTCTTTAAATTCAGTAAGTTTGGAAGGGCAATTCTGGGAAGGTGTGGGTRKGACCAAGGGCTTAAAAAAAGACATGCTTGGCAATTGTGTACCTAATGGATTTGTACATGTGTTTGTTCTTCAGGTCAGATTCACATTGACAGGAAGTTGGCAGAGATCAAGCAGAAGGTGGAGAAGAAAGAGGAGGTGAAAGGAGGTCTGCTTACTCACATGCTGGTCACTAAAGAGATGAATCTGGAGGAGATTTATGCCAATATGACAGAAATGCTCTTGGCTGGTGTGGACACGGTAATAATATTCTGAAATGGTTAATTATGTAAATAAAAATTATATATTTTAAAAATAGAAGATGAAAAAATATAAAATAGAAGATGAAAAAAATATAATTCATATAAGTCATGCTTTTATTATAGCTATATTTTAATGTTGCCTTATTTAGATTTATCACTAACACTAAATGTTTTTAAAAAAAAAAGAAAGAAAGAAATTTTCTTTCTAATTGAATTAACAAAATGTATCTTTTTTGTTCAGTTTGTAATGAACTGTTTCAATATATAAATACCTGTAAAAACAGTCTACATCTATGAATATGCATTTTTAATCCAATCTGATAGGGGGAAAAAAACCAGACGTTCTAATTAGCTTGCGAGCTACCTGCTAACAACCTAGCTTACATTTGTTTCAGAGTGACAAGAGGAAGAGCTGAGTTTTGATTTCCATCATCATGTTCTGTGTAATCTGAGTAGCAGAACGTGTCAAAATATACCACAACAACCAAGAGTTGCTTTAACACAGACTTAGCTTCATGAGCTAGCTGGTTTACTAAATAATATAGGAAAAGTTGTAATTCCTATATTTGAGTTTCACTTTKCATTACCATATTCTGTACAATTTATTTATATAAAAGTAGCAAATTCTATCCAATTATCACAGGACATAATACCCTAAAACTTTTCTTTTAATCACTAGGAAAGTGACTAGCATGTAGCGAAAAACTAGCTTGTCTTCTATATTAGCACAAAAATGTGAGGGGGGGGCGTGTAAAAATTAGCTAAAGTACTAATCATACATAAGCATTCTGTACAGTTGTGAATCTCTCTCTTTTCAAGAGTATTGATTTTTAAAAACCTGACGTGCAAAGAAAACAATTTAATGACTTGTATTATATATTACAATGCTTTCATTCATTAATTCTTTCTTTCTTCTTTGTTTTTTTTTCAATGGTGTGAAAAAGTATTATTATTATTTATTTATTTATTTTTCCACTTAAATGATTCAGATCAGCAAACAAATTTTAACGTCACACAAAGATAACCTGATTAAATACCAAATGCCATTTTGAAATATTTTTAAAAATTTATTAATGGTAAAAATCTGTCCAAACCTGCCTGGCACTATGTCAAATGTAWTTGCCCCTAAAACTAATAACTGGTTTTGCCACCCTTGGTGGCAACAACCGCAATCAACCATTTACGATAATTGGCAATGTGTCTTTCACATTGCTGTGGAGGAAGTTTGGTCCACTCTTCTTTTCAGAATTGTTTTAATAAGCCACGGTGAAAGGTTTTACCTGTTTAAGGTCATGCCACAGCTTGTCAATCAGATTTAAGTCCAGGCTTTGACCCGGCCACTCCAAGAATCTTAATTTTGTTATTTTGAGCCATTCAGAGGTGGACTTGCTGGTGTGTTTCGGATAATTGTCTTGCTGCATAAGTGCATTGTCACAAACTGATGGATGGACATTCTCCTTCAGGATTTCCTGGCAGCGGGCAGAATTCATGGTTCCATCAATTATGGCAAATCATCCAGGTTTTGAAGATTCACGACGCCCCAAATCATTATACTGCCAACACCCTGTTTGACTGATGGGATGATGTTCTTTTTATGAAATGCTATATTATTTTTAAACCAAATGGAACGGAACACACACCTTACAAAAAGTTCAACTTCTGTTCCATCAGTCCACAGAATCTTTGCCCAAATGATGTTTTTGCCAAATGTGAAACGACACTTTTGCCCAGTCTCTTGAATCATGAACACTGACCTTAACTGAGGCAAGTGCTTCACTTTGTCAAACAGGTTCTATTTAAATCACTTAAGAAGAACCTGTCTGACAAAGTAAAACACACAAAAAGTTCTTGATTAAACGTGTCTGGCAGAAATGAGGCCTGGGTATGGCAAGTAAAATTTCACGCAGCCTAGCAAAAATTACAGTTCATCACATTAATGATTTAAAAAGGGGCCGATTACTTTTTCACAGGTTTGCACAGATTTTTTCYCCAAATAAATGAAATAATTAAAAAACTGCTTTTTTCCATTTACTCATGTTATTGTTGTGCAATATAAAAATTTGTTTGATGAGTGCAATCATTTAAATGTGACAAATATGCAAAAAAAAATTGAGGAAAGGGGCAAATACTATTTCTCAGCACTGTATGGTGCATCTCAAAGAAATTCTAAATTGTAGAAATAAGCTTTAACAATTTTCTTTTAATTTATTTTTATAACAAACCTCTCTTCCACACGCCAGACGTCTTTTACATTATCGTGGAGTACATACCTCCTAGCTAAGCATCCCATGGTGCAACAGCAGATCTATGAGGAAGTAACACGCGAGCTTGGCGGAAGAGTCCCCACTGCAGATGATGTTCCTCAGCTGCCACTCRTAAAGGGACTCGTCAAGGAGACACTCAGGTTAAAAAAAAAAAACTCAGTGGGAAATGTGTTCTGATTCTGTTCTACAGATACTGTACATAATTACAGTATGTGTTCTGTGTGTTGATTGCAGGCTTTATCCTGTTCTTCCTGGAAATGGTCGAATCACTCAGGATGACCTGATTGTGGGAGGTTATTTCATTCCCAAAGGCGTACGTCTTGGCGCTGCATGTTTGTGTGTCTGCTAGGGTAGCCGTAGGTTATTTTCTTTCCCAATTACAGGAAATTACTGGCCTCAGAATAACGTTCTTTGTATTTCATTTACTGGTCTTAATATTACATATCATTAACAATTTTGCCTTTTTTTCTCCTTAATGATGGAGAGCATAGGGATATCACATATGTACATCTTTATGTTTGAGAAGAGAAGTACAATATTTTAAGATATTTGCACATTATTTAGGGGTGTTAAAACACCTTTATAATTTAACCTTTTCTTATAAACAAGTTCTTACGAGAATGATACTTGTGTAAAGAAAGGGAAATAACCCCTCCAGTTGGTTCATTTATTTATTATTCGGCCATAACATTAAAAACCACTTCTGTAATATTGGGTAGATTCTCCCTCGTGCAGCCAAAACAACTCAAACGGCCAAGCCGCACAGCTTGAAAGCAAATCCAGAGGTTATTTACAGTAGCGCCAAATTTGTGGATTCTGTGCAATTGACAAAACTCAATGGAAAGCGCAAGTCTTTATAGCACTGTGTGAGAAAGGGGCTATGAACTCTAAAATCTCTAAAGGTGTGCTGTTGTACCTGGCGCATCAATATGTTAGCAAATGGGTTGCTTTAAAGGACTTCTTTAAGTACTGTAAGTTGTGGGATGGGTCGTTCATGGATCTGGTTTGTTTGGAATCTGGAGGCCAACACCTTGAACTCTTTGTCATGCTCCTCAACCCATTCCTGAATTGCAGTATGGCTGCTGAAAGAGGCCACTAGCATCGGGAAATACCATTACCATGAAGTGGTATACTTGGTAGAGAATGTATACATGGCCGGCAACAATATTCAAGTACAGTATATTGACTTTGACCTGTCACTGGTTTTAATGTGTTGGCTGATCATAGTATGTTTATTGTATGCATTATTTTTTTGTTATTTCATTGATATTCTGTTTTTCTGATATATTGATATATCCAATATTCATTAATTTGACTATGTTTTATAGAAGTTGCCAGAATTTGTCTGATATTCTCGTTTCAGACTCAGTTGGCTCTTTGTCATTACTCCACCTCCATGGATGAGGAGTATTTTCCCAAAGCGGAGGAGTTCCGTCCTGATCGCTGGCTCCGCAAAGACACTTCGGATAGAGTGGACAATTTCGGCTCAATTCCCTTTGGCTACGGCATCAGGAGTTGCATCGGCAGAAGAATAGCAGAACTTGAGATGTACTTAGGTCTCACCCAGGTGTGTGTGTGTGTGTGTGTGCACACTGACCCAGGACCTGTGTATACCTGTGTTTTAGTTTTATAGACATGTACCTCATTAAGATAAAATTGATTTGACAATCAATATGATGAGCATTATTAGACAAATTGGACATACATTTTTTGTCCAGCAGTGTCCTCTAACATGTGTGATCTCTTCCAGCTCCTTCAGAAGTTCCGCATCGAGGAACTCACAGGCGACATCCGGGCCCAAACTCATGGCCTGCTGTGTCCTTCTGCTCCCATCAATGTCAAGTTTATCGACCGTGCATGAACCCCATTTCCTTCTTAAATGCTGTCTGGTCCAAAAGTATTTGAACAGTTGAGTAAAAGTGGCTTTAATTCTTAAATGGTTAATGCAATATTTTTGTTAAATCCCTTCAATTAAAGTTGAAAGTCTGTACTTAAATCCCATCTTAATTGTGCGATTTTAAATCCATTGGTGTAATTAGACCACAGGCCATAAGTGGTGTCATAGCTGTGTCATAACAGCAAACCAGTTTTTTAAATAAATCTTTCAAAATCATTTAACATTTTTTTCTGTCATGTTAAACTTTATTTTATAGGGTAAAATAAGTAGCTTGTTTTTTTTTTTCAGATTGAAGCAGCGGTTTAGCAAACTGCAAGAAAATTCTTTGTTAGTCTCTTTATTACAAATTGTTCAATATGACAGTTTTCTACCTTGTGCGTGTAATACTAAATGCATGACCCAAATTGAACCTCTATAACATTTTAAGATTTCGTTGTGGCCGAGAAATAAGCAGAGTTGTGTGTGCCTTGTGTCAAGGTGCTTAGTGAGATAGAGTTTGTACTGTACAAGTAATTTTTTACAGTAATATGTTGCATATTCTAATTAGTAGAATATTTAAAAGTTTAACAACAATGTGTAAATAAAGAACAATAAACATCAAGAATAATCCTGCTTTTTGTCTTCTTTATATTATATTTCCACTTATGCCTGTTGTCTATAATTTAATGAATATGTAAATGAAGCACAATCGTAAGGTGATAATATAATACAGTTTCACACATATTTACAGTGAAGTACTTTAAAATCAAATAGGTTCTTTTTCAAGRAAGAGCAAGGACTAATATGTTTTATGCAATTTATTCAAAAACTGACATGCATACCAGAGAGCACTGCTCCCACAATGAGGCATGGTGGTGGTAGCATCTTAGTGGCCTGGTTGTGCCTCTGACTTTTTTATAAAACTTGCAAAAAATGGCATCTTTTTTAACTATTTTTTTTATTTATTTTTTGTAGATTTTTGCTCACACGTAGGTTAGCTCCTCGGACAGACTCCACATCAAGGGTGACAGTAACCCTGTCCAGGATTTTTTAGTGACCAAGAAAGAGTTAAGATTCACTCACTTCTGAATCCCAATCTACTCTCTGTTTAAAAAAAATACACACACACCTTATTATAAGTAGGAGTATATATAAGTAGGAGTATATACCCACCCCCACCCCACGCGACCCTGTACACAGAAGGTAAATAAATGAATTACCGTAGTTGGCCACTTGGTGGCGGTGTGATGTGGAAATCCACTGCAAACATATCATGCCGATCAAAGCCACGAACAGCGCGTTACAGAGGGTTGCGTTTTAAATACCTCCAGTTCTGATACCTAGCCCACTACATAGGGTTGTATTCAAAYCTCAAAATAGCGCACTTAAACAGGCACTAGGTGGAGATTTGAGACTCGGTCCTGATTTGTGTAGCACTCGGCCTGTTCCACAGAGGGGAACCATATTCACGGGGGGAGTATCTCGGCTCGTGTCGTGTTGGAGGATTTTTGCATGTAAACAAAACAGACCGAGAAACGCTCGATAGCTGAACGTTAGCTGTGCGGGTCGGTTTGGCGGACGTGTTTCATATAGATGCGCGCGCATCGGCACGAGCACACAACACACACATTAAATGTCGCAAGTTAGTTAACGTTAGTTAAGGTAATAACTACCCGGGGTAATGATGCACACCTAGCTGTCTTATGCTGCATTTATTCTAATCTAATCTAATCTAAGCAGAGAGATGATATGATATGCACATAGGCCTTGCACTGAAGTTGAACTTTATAACTTGTCAATTTTGCGCGAGGCCCGCACTTCCAGGGCCGTTTTGGATGAGGAAGTGAACTCAACGCGGACAACCCAGGTGAGAAGCGTGCCTGGTTTGTTCATATTATGAGTTTTGCATATACAATTATAAATAACTCGTTTTCTGAGTGTATCCGTCTTGTGTCGAGACATTCTTAGCTAGCTAGCTAGGTTGCTTGCTCTGTGTAGTCTCGCGCGACACTCGTAGCCACTTAGCATAACGTTAGCTGTAGCGACTTGCTAGCGAACCATGACTGGTTGGGTCTCTGTTTTTATTAACTATAAGTTTATTAATCAAGTATGTAATGTATAATATACTGTAAATATTAATGTTCAGCATATTTGATAAACTGGACCTAAGAMAACGCAGCATTATGAGCTAGAATGCTAGCGGTTTAGCAAGCTAATATGACGGAGTGTCGGTAACTAGCAAGCTTACCTTTACTTCTTTTACCCTGGTTCGGCTGTGTTATATAAAAATTATTTATTTAACTTRGGTTCCACGAAGCCGTTCCAACACGTTAATATATTTTATTTAATGTCTTGAGGTGTTCAAATTTAAGAAAAGTATGTTTGGTTGTTATGCTAACGTGTGTATTAGCATTATATTCTCTCTCTGGTTGTGGTGTTTTTAATATCTTTGTAATTTGTAGGTTTGTTTAATATATGATTTTTCTTGTCTCTTAGACAAATTATATATATTTATTTATTTATTTTGCAATGGCTGTCACTTTAGCCTGCGAGTACCAGTTAGCATGCTAAGAAGCTAACTTCGAGCAAAACTCTTGACAGCCTTGTCAGGGATCATCAGTCTTAATTCAAGAATCTATAACTGAATAAGGTTTCATTTATTGAAAGAGATAGATAGATGTCACAGACTTTGATTTGGTTCGTTTATGCATACGAGACTTCCTCTAATTAAATGTGCAAGTATTCATGGATTTGCAGATTAATAAGATATAAAAAGGGGAAGATTTTTTAATGTTGAAAATGTTTTTAATGTAAATTTAATTAAATTCCACAATTAATGACATCTCTAATAGAGAGGATCGATGTTTGCTGAGATCAGTGAGCACCGTAATCGTTAAAAATTATGTGAACTACGCACACACAAAAAAAAGACGTGTTTGGAGAATTTTGCTTCACATGAGTGTCCCATTTGTTTGCCGCTCTCCGGATTCAGGGCAGCTGCCATGAATCTCCCTATTAGCAACACTGTTTATACGACATAATACCTCAAACCTCACTCAGAAGAACAACAGAAACCGGTTTATAAAACTACAAATCCTTGATGGCTTACGTATGTATGTGTCTTTTGAATTTTAAATGCATTTTAACATTAGGGCCCCAGAATCGTTTCAGAGAACACTCAACCCCAAAGTCTGGTTCATTTTGATCAGTGAGAACACAATCGTTATGTGCTCGGGAACCGTCCCCGAGTCCTCTGGGAAAGGTGGTCTCTAAAACGATATAGCGTACTCGGGTACAGATCGAATCAGATATTCGATCAGGAAGCCAGTTGTACCCAAGTACGGAAGTAGATTTATGTTGCGACTTATGTTGCATGACATCATCAGTCCCATCGGTTTACACTGAAATCTCGGTGTACACGTAGCTCACTCCAACCTCATCCTCTAACTCACACAGGCATTGCTCATAAAGTAGGACGGCACGTGAGAATGTCACTCAACTTTTTTTTTCTTCTCATTGTCAATAATATTAGATATAGCGTGAAGATAAACATTTTTGTTCTTTTCTTTTCTTGTATTTAATGGCAGCTTACAAACTAAGTAGGTGCATTCTGTCACTGATGTACTGGAGATTGTAAATGCCCAAGTGTACCCATGAACGGAGAGCAAACTGGCCAACAAGGGAGTTGGGAGCAATCGTTCCCGGGCACGGTACGATGCCCAGGTCATGCCTAATATGAAAACATTCTAAGAATTAAGATGATATTATATAAAATGTGTTGTTGTAAATAATTAATGTTTTGGGAAATTCCTGTTTAGAAGAATGTGGTCTTTGGATTGGAAGAGTAAATTTCATTAATGTAAGGTCATCTAGAAACTGAACATTGTTGGTTGTCCTGTATTAGTGCCCCAGGCACTAATACAGGACAATTGGGTTAAGGGATTAAGCCCAGTGTTAGAAGTTAGTTAACTTGCRTTACCCGTGAACAAAATGACATGGCCAGGTCAGAGGCAGTTTGAGACTACTTAGAAGCAGTTATTAAGCAGACAAATAGTTAACATAAAAAAAAAAACTTTCAGATTTGTTTTCTTGCTGAATGTGCTTCCATGACTGGTTTTGAATTTGGGTTTTGGCAAGCAGCTGCTCTTCTTTTTTTCCAGCCCTCCGGACTGTACTGAGATACTTTCACCCATGCTGTGACCGGCAGTTAGTGTAATTAACGAGTAATGATTGTCAGATCACCTGATGTGATGTTAACCGTCCCAGTGTTATGCTCTATATAACTATTCGTGGAATATCTYGTTGGAACCTTTTGTCCAATCAGTTAATCAGTCGGAACCTACAGTTGTATAATTTATGATAAAGCATTTTCTAGATGCAGTAAAAAAAAAAAAAAAACACTAAGATTAACATGAACAAACTTGCCATTTTTACCTGATGTGTCTGACCTTATGACAACAACTAATTCCATATTTGAAAAGACTAACTTTTTATGTTTTTTGTTGAAGCGAGTTMATTTACTCACACTTGCATTTTTCTGCATGTAGGAGAAAGGAACCCATTTGATGGGCAAATCCTCTTTCCTGAACTCCTGGGGCAAAATCTGAGCAGTGATCATGGGTATGTACAAATTTTCTCACAATTTCACTATTGTTTTTATGGTTATTGTCAGATAATTTAATAAATATACATTTGATTTTGTTTTTCCCGACAGACGAACAGGAGGTCCTAAACTCGATCATGCAGGACCTGGCTGAACTGCAGCGCTCCAGCCGGTCAGCCATGCCTGATCTGGGAAAACCCAAAGCCTCATCGCCCAAAAACCAGGTCTGTTGTTTTTTTTTCCTCAGTTAAAAGCATCACAAGAGAAGAGTATGACAGTGAGAAATGTGTCTGTTTTTAGGAAGTTCTAGGTAACAGTAAAATTGTTTGGGGCTGTTCGTCAGCACCATACAAGGCAAATATAAGGGAAGTATTTAAATACACTGTTAGTTAAAGGTAAAATGAAGCTGGAGGAAGTGATGGAATGAAATGTATTGTTGCATAGTTTGAGATTTTCTGTCGCTTTCTTTTTTGCAGAATGATGTTCGGGTGAAGTTTGAGTACCGAGGAGAGAAGAGGTATTGACTTATTTTATAAAGATGTCTTATTCAGGATTTGCTGGTACTGATATTTATACATGCCCTAAAAGGATGTTTCTAGAATGTTAGGAAGTACAAATGTAGTTCTATTTTTAAATTTTTTTTTTAACCTTGGGTATAATAGCTTAATTTTGTGCGTCAACAGTTTTGAGGTTAATGTGCAGCACACAGAGCATGTTATGAAAYCACCTTGTAAACGAGATTYATCACATCAGACACAGTTATTATTTYGCAGCACGACAAATTTTTTGTTTGATAAAGCCCATTTGTGTGGCTTGGGCTTTGGTGTTATTCATCAGGATGTGATTTGCTTGTGAAACGTGAACGTTTTCAAATACATGATAAACTTGCCCTTTTCTCAGGTTGTTTGAACGCTGGGATGAGATCACTGCTACTTCTTTGTTCTTTAAACAAAATAATTGCTTGGAATAATTGGTGGAAGAATGGACAGTCCTGCTGTCTTGCCCTTAGATTTTTATCTGCCATCTTTTATAATGACGTTCAAAAAACGAGATATAAATGGGTAATTAAGGTTCCGGTTTTCTATCTGAAAAAGTTACGATTCAGAAAATCACCTGCTAGCCCCTATTGTCAGAGTACATCTAAAATGTTCACTATTTTAGTTCTGGTAATATTTGACGATAAATAAATATTTTACATGTTTATTTCTGTTCATTTTGGTTAATGATGCATTAGAGTAGCTCTATTAAATTCTTTTGCTCTTTCCCAGCTGTTAAAACACCTGCACTGATTATTCAGTGTTCATATTTCCTCTTTTAAGATCAGTTGGAAGATTGTAGAGCTCACCAAAAAAGTGATTTGGGTCTTTCTTTTTTTTTTCSTATTTGTGATGTAATTATGTCGAAACATTTCATAACAGTATTGTTGTGTGCATGCCGTATACACATAGTAACATGTTGTAATGTATTTTCCTGTGTGGTGTTTTAGGATCCTGCAGTTTCCTCGACCTCTCAGGCTGGACGATCTGAGTGCTAAAGCTAAAGTGGCGTTTGGTCAGACGATGGACCTGCACTACACCAATAATGAGGTATCTGAGATCAGTGTGCATGCTTAGACTGTATCAGATGTCGTATTTAGTACTTTGACGCAAATTCTTAATATGTATGGTTAGAACATGACACAGAATAAGTTCCAGTGGAATAATGAAGAATGCAACACAAGTTATACTGAAATTAATTAGAATTGAACTGGAAGTAATAATTTTCCACTTTTCTGTTTCTTCTTCTTATCCTTTCACTTTCACTTTTTTGTCTCCTTCTCTGCACTGTCGTTGTACTTGTGTTCTCTCTCTATCTCCCCCTCTCCTTCTGTAGCTGGTGATTCCATTGAGCACCCAAGATGATCTGGATAAGGCTGTTGAGCTACTGGATCGCTCCGTCCACATGAAGAGTCTCAAAATACTGCTTGTGCTTCCACCATCTTCTCAGGTCAGTCAGAGTTCATATCATTTTCCTTTTTTTTCATTTTTTATGCATCGCAAAGCTCTTACTTTGCATGCTCAGATCTTATTTCACACGCCATGGTGCTTAACGGAGGTTTAAAGCATGAGCTTCCCTACAGTTTAGTCATGATATGCGGTGGTTGCAGTTAAAATTCCGAGTTTTCCAGAGATCTTGAGCTTACAGTGCATCCAGGGCATATYCTTTAAGTGGCATGAACCGCAATGTTTTAATGGTCATTAAAAAGACAGTTATTTTATTGTGGTATCGTTGCTGTTTTTCTTTACCTTATCAGAACTCCCTCTCCGGTATGAATATGTTGCTGACTCACGAGCATCTCGACAACACGGACAGGAAGAACATGCTGCCCTTGATAGGTCAGTACAGACTTTCTAAGCTGTCTTTTTAATTCTTATGCTCCCTTTAAAAAATTTTTTTATTTAGTGACCTCTGAAATCGTGTACTCCATGAATCTGATTGAATTAATCTGTAAGGAAAATTATAACCTCGGTCTGGTAAATCATTGCAGTCTCAKGACATGAATCGGCATATGAATAAGGATAAAGATGAGTGTGCTGATTGGTTGTTCTCGGTATGAATTAAAACAATTGTGTCCTGCTGACTATGACGGTTCTCTCATACAGTCAAAGATTTCTTTCCGTCTTTCAAAGACGAGATTAAATTTTAGTTAAACGGAAAATTAATTGCTGTGTCTGTGCAGGATCTCAGTCGACAGACCGCAGCTCTCCTCCTCCAGGCTATATCCCCGATGCTCTCCAGCAGGTGGCCAGAAACGGTTCGTTCACCAGCATCAATAGCGAGGGCGAGTTTATACCTGAGAGCATGGACCAGGTGATGTCCTATTTATTGCCTTTTTGAATATAAAACAGGCTTCAGCATGTGTCAGGATGCCGGCAGGGAAATTGCTGTAACAGTCACACATGTGTTTGTATGAATAGATGCTGGATCCACTGTCCATGAGCAGCCCAGAGAATTCCGCATCAGGCAGTTGTCCGTCGTTGGATAGCCCTCTCGACAGGTATTTTCTCACACACACACGCACACACACTCAGATTTTAAGATGGATCCTAAAAGACACTTTATTTTTTTTATCCTATAGTGATACCTATCCTAAATCTCGCATGCCTCGAGCACAGAGTTACCCAGACAACCATCAGGACTTTCCGGGTAGGCTTTTACCATCAAACAAGCAAAGAAAGAAACAAAAAAGCATTTTACTAAGATTTTTTTTTATTAGATCTGTTTTAACTAATATAATTTAACTCCTCCATAATTCAGAATGTGACATTCCAGTATTTGAGAAGTCAGGTAAAGGTGGTACGTATCCACGAAGATACCCCATCCACTTTGGTCTGCAGGACTACAGTGATGGTTAGTAACTAATGTTATTTAATGCAAATAATGTACATATGTACAATGTTATGTTGCTGGAGGTCTGTTGTGAGTAGTTAATTTTATGATAGAAGGTTTGTAGTGTCTTAGAAAACCACAAAAATATCTTGAGCAGCTCATTTATGTGTGGTTATTTTTTAAGAAACTACAAAACTTCTGTTTTTAAATGTATATTTATTTTTCTCACTGCAGGACGCAAGACCTTTCCACGAGCACGGCGAACACAGGGACACGGTTTCCGTTCACCCATGAGCTTCAGTCCGACAGATCAGAGCCCGAGCACCAGCAGTGGCAGCAGCATCTTCTCACCTGAACTAGAAGAGCCAGGCCGTCGTCGCCGTGGCAGCGACATCGAGCCCAACCCCAACACGAACCCAACGCTCTCCGTCATGGACATCAGCCCTCCCAGTCGCTGTCAGTTTTTTTTTTTTTTTTTTTTTTTTTTTTTTTTACGCTCTTGGATTCCCTTTAAGTTTTCAATTTTGCTTAGGATGTTTCACTAATACTGCATATGTTTTTGTGTGTAGCTCCTCGTGCCCCCACAAACTGGCGCCTGGGAAAGCTGCTGGGTCAGGGAGGATTTGGTCGGGTTTTCCTCTGTTACGATGCTGACACGGGCAGAGAACTTGCTGTCAAACAGGTCCAGTTCGACCCAGACAGCCCGGAAACGAGCAAGGTWAGAGACGAACACATTTGCAGTATTTGTGCAACGTGAATATGATGCAGTGTTTATCACAATGAACTATTTTTCTTTAAGGAATAACAGGAGCTTGCCGAATTACACAAGTATTTATTTATTGCTCTTCACGTCATCCTTACTGGAATGCATGGTGGTGATGGCACCATGTTGAGAGTTACGGTTAACTGGTGACTGATCAGTCATGACCTTTGCCTATTATGGGATATTTTACATAAATTCATAGCGTAGAGTCCCTATTAATACAGAAATTACAAAATGTAGTGGAGACGAATATTTACGCAAGCCATTGTATATACTGTGTGTGCACGTACATTTGGGATGGGAATCRGAACCTCCCGATACGATACTGTCACGATACCTTACAAATCTAAACAAACATGATAAATAAGTTGCTCTTACAACATTGGAAACTGTGTATACAGTGCACCACCTGCAGGATTATAGAGGAATAGGAACATTATTACCGCTTCAAATGCGAACATATAAATTTTAAGTAAATTGACAAAAGTATCACGATATGTAACTCGATCTATTTACTTCCCTTCTCTAACATATGTATATTTATACTTGCAATAATTTGTCTTGTGTATGCATGACTTTTTTTTTTTTTTTTTGTATTAAGGAGGTGAGTGCGTTGGAGTGTGAGATCCAGCTCCTGAAGAATCTTTTTCATGAACGTATTGTCCAGTACTACGGATGCTTGCGGGACACACATGAAAGAACTCTGTCGATCTTCATGGAATACATGCCCGGGGTAAAACACGAATTATTTTACATCACCGGAAGCGCACATTGTTAAAAACCACCTTCTGAGGTGTGACGTTCTCGTGGTGTTTGTTTTCTCAGGGATCAATTAAAGACCAACTCAAGTCATATGGCGCACTGACAGAAAATGTCACGCGTAAATACACAAGGCAGATCTTGGAAGGAGTGTGTTACCTGCATAGCAACATGATTGTACACAGAGATATCAAAGGTGAGAACACCCTCAGCTCTGGTGTGACTGATGAGTGTAGAACGTGACCTGTAAAAGTAACTTCTCACAAATTGGTAGCTCTTATTGTAAGCAATGTTTGGATGTTTATTTAAAGTCCTTACCATATATATATATATTTTTTTTTTTAAAATTTATTTTCGTCCCCTATTCTGGGCAGGTGCTAATATTTTGAGAGATTCTGCTGGGAATGTGAAGCTAGGTGACTTTGGGGCAAGTCGGCGGCTGCAGACCATCTGTCTCTCAGGAACGGGCATAAAATCAGTGACGGGAACACCATACTGGATGAGTCCAGAAGTCATTAGCGGAGAGGGCTACGGGAGGAAAGCTGATATATGGTAAGTGTGAGGATGTCTTTGACTAGAGCTGTGTGAATTAATGAATAGTTTGTTGCTTGATTCAGTTCATCAGATCGACGGGGCAGCTTCCAATTCAGAGTAGATAAAATTGCCTTCATTGCTGCCACCTCCTGGAATGTAGTGTGGAGCTGAAGATTGACAGGGAGGAAAAARGCTTATTGCTTTGTGCGAAACTCAAATTACACAGGTTATTCCCGTACGAAATATAGCTGCCTGAGACATATCGGACAAATTTGAGTGCTTTTGAATCTGAGTGAAAATTGCAGTGCCTTAAAAACAGAGTCAACAGTCAACAGCCTTAAAATTGAGTCAACAGCCTTAAAATTGAGTCAACAGCCTTAAAATTGAGTCAACAGCCTTAAAATTGAGTCAACAGCCTTAAAATTGAGTCAACAGTTTCTCTCTGATTCAAAACTCCTATAATGTGTGCAACAGTATAAAGTGAAAGCAGCCTGTCTTGTTGCAGTGTAATTTAAGGACTTTGCTGCCAAGATTATATAAATCCTAAGTGCCTTCACTTACTAATACTAGACATTTTTTAAATGATCTGACATATGAAATCGTTCACAGAACAGTGCTTTGATAGACCGGAGAATACAAACACCTGAGATCATGCCTTGCTTTAGAACACTATTCTACTTCTTGAATGAAGGAGGAAAGGTGTAAATAGACTCTTRTTATAAAGAAACCTGAGAACCACTGATTTAAGTCAAAAAATGCATTCTTCTACATTGTGAAACTAGAGACATTGGGTGGATTGGGTTTTTCTGGCAACAAACAACAACAAAAAAATTTTTTGTTTGCTGATTTTGTTATTCGTGTACAAGCTAGTGAATGAAAATTGAGTCCTTCTGCTCCTCTAGGTCAGGCTATAGCCAGGAGGCATTATTTAAAAGCATTTCTGGTAGTTGAAAAGGAGTAAGAAGTGTTTTATAGCTGACGGAAGACACTAATCCTGGTTGGCATGTGATGAGACAAAAGTGCATAGCTGTAGTGAATGGCTAAAAATTATAACCTACTACTACCCTCCACGTAAACGATATCATTATAGTTTGTTAAAAAAAAGAATTGTTTTGTGTGATCTTGCATGAAATTTCCTGTTCCTTTTGTTTCTCCAGTACTCTGTATCAGTGGCAGATGTTTCAGAAGGACAATAGGGCATGTGGATGAGAACTTTTGTCGTGTTGACTAATTGTGATTCTGATTGTCTTGTGTCTCTTCAGGAGTGTCGGCTGCACCGTAGTTGAAATGCTAACTCAGCGGCCTCCTTGGGCGGAGTTCGAGGCGATGGCAGCCATCTTCAAAATCGCAACTCAGCCAACCAACCCTACACTCCCAGCTCACGTGTCTGACCACTGCCGCGACTTCCTAAAACGCATCTTTGTGGAAACAAAACAACGGCCGGCTGCTGAGGACTTATTACGGCATGTTTTTGTTCACTAACCCCTTCCTGTCCTCGATCACTGAACGATTAGAGACAACCCTAAGTGTCTGCTCTTTTCTACACTTCTCCCAGCCTGCTGTAAAGTGTTCCCTTTGGACCGGACAGAATGTGAGGGGGTGCGGCTTAGCAGGAAAGGGGCTTCATGCCCCTGTTGGTGGAGGATAGCATTTTGGGAGCTGTTTGATTCTGTATGAAATCATTGCACCTTAATTTCACTCAGGGGTTGGTACCCCTAAAGACTAAAGGAGTTTTGTTATCGTAGACGATTCTTTCTTTCGAGGGAGAGAAGGAGGTCCACTAGGAGACCAGGCTTCAGGGAGTCTCGTCAGGCTCGTGGGATGAATCTGAGAAGCTATCTTGTTCCAACACAATTTGTTGAATGTTCTGTCAAGCCCAGGAGAGGGTTGGTGTGCCATCAAGCTGCTAAAAAAAAAAAGAAAAGAAAAAAGCAAATCTAAGGAAAAAAAAAATCTGACCACAGGGTGTTGGTACTCCAGCGTTACTCATCCAAGTTCTCATTCTCTTGCACAGTTCATATAGACCACAGACACACACTTTAACGTTCATCTACATTTATACTTCAGATTTTATCACTCACTATGCTGTAAAAATGTTCATTTTTGCTGTATTTCCGTCTCCCTCTTTTGTGTTTACGGATTATTTAGAGAGTGCCACTCTAGGATCAAGCAGGATTGTGCTTCATTTGCTTCACTCGCACTCAGTGTCGCTTTTGCTTTGTGCCTTTTTAGGTTTGTGGAAAGAGTTTTTTGCGTGTTTGCGCTCCCATGCCAAGTCAAGGACAAGACATGGCCTACAAGTCTTGTCCTTGACGTATTTTCTGCTTTACTAACAGACTGACTCCAGGTCAGATGCTTAAGCACTCCCTTTGCCTTCACGTTACACAGTGCCGTTGTCTTCAGTTTGAGCTGAGGTCGTGTTTGAAACCCATTTATGCGTTAAAAGCCAAAAACCCACGCTGGGGTTGGTGCCTAGTGACTTGAAAACTAAAATCCACCCTGAATGACTTGCATATCGATCTTTAAAACAAACACATCTTCAGTGGTGTTTAAGATTTATTTTAACTTTATATAATTACAACTTCTTCAATGCCACTTGACCAGTGGGTGCTTCATCGTGTGGGTGCTTTTTCCTCTTCACCCATACAGAGTAACATCCTTTCGTCTGTTCAGCTGTACAAACTCCAGATCTCTGTATCCTAGCTCAGCCTCCAAAGCTTTTATCTTTCATGCTTTCATTGCTGTCAGTGCCAACAAGTCCATCATCTCATACGTCTCCAGCTAGCCGCTGAACAACTGAGTCATATTATAGCTGCTTTGCATTCTGTGACATTCTGCGTGCTTTGAACGTCTCTGGAAATCGGTTAGCAAGAAAAGAAACTCTTAGTCTTTGCTGAATCAGAGTGTGATTCCTCTTGAATGTTTTTCTCGTTTTAATCAGCGGTGTCTTGCTGCAGCATCAGAGCTACACACAACGAAAACCATACACATCACCAGATCTCTCTCATCACCGTGATGTACAGCGACGGAGTTTCTTAAATCATATGTAAGGTTTTCACCACAATCATATGTAATGTCTTTTCGGGTGGAGTTTTCCTTAAGCAGCAGTATGAATGTTATTTATTTGAAATCGACGATTGACTGAATATACACAAAATATTCTTAAAAAAAAAAAGACAAACTTATTCACGCTCGTTTAATTGCCATATTTTTGAAAGCCTTTGAATTCTATAGTATTTTTTTTTTTTTTTTTTTGCAGTATAATAAGATATGAAGAAAAAATATCGGATATTTTACTCAAGATTTGAGTTCAGTGTTTTGTTTGTTCTTTAAAAGCAACTTCTTGTTAGTAGTACTTGACCGTATTTGCAACTGAAACTCGCTGTTCCATCTCGAGACAGGTATTCGTTTTTGGTTTAGCTCATCTTATTAATTAGTAACACACACTTGCACACACTACTGCAGCATTCTTAGTGTCTCAGCTTGCTTTTTGTTTGCAGAAGTGTAGCTCGATGTTGTATCAGATTGGAAATATACGGTACACCAGTATCTAGGTAGTTTTTTTTTTTTTTTGCACAAGTTTCTCTTTGGTACCTTTTTTTATGCTTTGGGTCTTAGGCACAGCTCTTTGGCATCTGTGTGCTTGTTCGTACACCACCACTGAATTTTCTGAATGAGCTCAACCGTTTAACAAAATATGCCGTTCAATGAAGTGATGTTTAGGCCCAGACTGATCAGAACCATGCTTCTTGTGGATAGAAACAAAGGTCAGTGTTTACATGCAGACATTTTGCCTACTCCAAACAAATGATTTCTTTGTTGACCTTAAACTCAACAGTGTAAAGTTTCCTTATACATGTATTACACATGTAATCCCATCCGAATTTTTCCAAAGATTTTAGAAACTTTTAAGTTTGCATGTAAACATGTTTATCAACCGTCTATTTTGCCCTCATGTACATTTGTGAGATATATAAAAACTAAAACAAGAAAAAAACCTAGGCTTTAATGTGAATACCCATTTATGTATTTGGTTTGTAATGTCTTGAAGCTAAATCTGATCATGTGCATAAAAAGCTCCTGGGTTTTTGGTCACGCATTAAAAGGACATGATCTGTTTAATCGTTCACGTAGAACTGATGGTCAGAGCAAAAAAAAAAAAAATCCTGTAAGGCATCACGTCAAAGTAGTTACTGTTTGCCTGATGAACATGGCATCAGATTCGCACTAGGCGGATGTTTTGTTGTTGGTGTTTGTGTGAGAGAGGGAGACAGGGAGGGCTATTTTAATAAATTCAAAAGCTGTAGACCCTTTGCTTGAAGTAATTGTACTGGTGTTTTTATTCCCACTAGCACTGTAAAGTATTGACAACCACAAGAAACAAGAATAAGCAGCTACGCCGGTGCTTTAAAAAAAAAAAAAAAAAGCCTCCCGAGAGCCGTTAACGATTAAGACGCAACCGTTTCACTCCGAACAATGTTTACAGCTTTTGTACTCCAGCTTCATCTGTTTACTGTTAGAGACTCAGAGAGCCTATTGTTTGAAATCTTTAGTGTCATTATATTGAAGCACTCTCAGTCGGGTTAATGCAAGTTCAGGTACAATCTAACACCCCAGTCTAATCCTCCAGACCAGTAATTATCGGTACATCCCGGTTCTCTGAGCCATCAGCACTTTTTTTTATTTAAATTTTTTTTATCGCGCTACTTCGTTCCTTGTTGTGCTTTAGCCATGTATCTCAAAGTCAAAAGGTCAGAATTGGAAAGTGCTCCTGTTCGTTTAGGTTTAAGGTGCGATTGAAACACAGTTTCACGTTTTTCTGTTCGACCTGAAATGGAAAGAAAGCATTATTCTGTGTCTGTTCGAATACAGTGTGCAGGCCTTTGTAACGTACGTACGTACAATTGTACAATCGTCTGTCCTTTTGATGTTGAAATTTTTGCACATTTTTCGAGACCATAATTTGTACACTGATTTTAATACTTTTGCCAGTGAATGTTTGGCACATCTTTGTGTGTATGTGTGTGTGTGAGAGAGAGTGTGTGTACAAATGTGTGAATGCTTTTGTTTATACATAGAGACAGGGAACATTTTAGAGATTCTYTGACCCGGTGTGGTGGGAAGAACCGAGCTCGTACAGGAGCGTACTGCTCGAATTCCAGGTGGCACTGTTCGTGTGTTGGCTTGTACTTCTGCATTCTTGTGTGTCTTGTTGAAATGCCGTCTGCAGGATTGAACAAGCCGCCTTCATGTTGTTGCTGTTGTTGTGGTTGTGGTCGTTGTTGTGGTCGTTGTTGTTGTTCCACCTTCAACACTTTCTAACAACTTGTTCCTAATCACCATCTAAGCATCACTTAACTAACAGGGCAGGCTTTCTAATGAGGTTTGTTGTGCCACTGCTGCCACTCCTGAATGCACTTTTTTTGTATGGATGTGTGTGTGTGTGCGCGCATCAGGCCTTTTTCTGAATTGCGTATTGCCAGTGCAAAAGGCACTGCACTCAATGCCTTGCGCTTTTGACTACACAACTGAAAAGGGAAAGTTAAATAAATAAGTATAACCAAAAGGGGAAAAAATGCCAAAAAAAATTAAAATAAAAATGAATAAAAAAAGATTTTCTCTTTTCAACAGAGTTTACTTATCTGACTTAAAACTCTCTTGTCTGCTTTGTCTATGGTACGAGAAAGCCATGTTTATAATTCAATTTGGTTTGTGACCAATAAGCCTGTTTATATCAAATCTGTATATCAGTGCTACGCATAATTTTTTTTATATATATAAATATAAATTTTATTATTTTTTTTCTTTCTTTTTTTTTTTTTTTAAACTCGAGATTATATGCATGATAGGCATTCGAATGGGCCAATGAGGTTGTGACCTGCTATGAAAGCAGGGCTGATTTGGACAATTTGCTGGACATCATGAGATTGCCTGTTAACGGCTGGCACTTTGTATAGTGTTGCTAATAATAATAATGATGATGATGATGAAAAAATAATAATAATAATAAAAAAAGATATTTATTTCACATTTGTTGTGCTGTTGGTTTTAATTTTGTGTTTTCTTTTGTGTGTGTGTTTTCTTATTAGGTAAGTATTTCATCCTGACAAATCTTTCATTCTGTAGGTACAGCGCCATGAAAAAGTATTTGCCATGTCCTGATTTCATTTGATTTATTTTTCATATTTGTTACACTTAAATGTTTTAGGTCATCAAACAAATGTTAATATTACACAACAATTACCAGAGTAAATACAAAGCACAGTTCGTAAATAATTACAGTATTTCATTTATTAAGGGAAAAGCTGTCCATATCTACCTGGCCCTATGTGAAATAGTAATTGCCCCCTAAACCTAATAACTGGATGTGTTGCTGCCAAAGGTGACCACTGCAATAAAGTGTATGTGATACTGGCAATGAATCTTTCACATTGCTGTGGGGGAATTTTGGTCCACTCTTTTTTATTTTGCAGAATTGTTTTCATTTGGCCACATTGGAGGGTTTTTGAGCATGATCGGCCTGATTCGATTTAATGGATGTGTACTGTATGTACTGTATATAAAATGATTTTGAAACCTTTCTTCTCATGTGCTGTGCCACAATTTACAAAAATACTTTCTAACTTAATTATTATCCTGCCCATCCTATATTAATTGTACTCTCACCCAGCCACATCATTGCTACACCTTGCTAATACTGTAGGTTGGACCCATTTTACCTTTAGAACACTGCCTTAATTCCTCATGGCATGAAGTGCAGATTGTCCTGTTTAAGAAGATGATTTTAGCTTTGTGACATGGCTTGGTCATAAAGGCATGAACACTTTATGCAGCAATACTAAGTTGGCAATTTTCTCAAAAAAAAAACAGCAGCAGCCTGAATCATTGTTTATGCCAAATCTGGATCCTCTCATCCGAATGGCACAGCAGGAATGGAGACTCATCAGACCAGGCAGCGTTTATCTAATCTTCTATTGTTTGGTGAACCCATGTGTGACGAGAGTGGTGCCCCGTGTCGGCTGCTTCTGCTGCTATTTTCTCTTATTTTCAGACTATTCTGTGTAAACCCTAGAGATGATCGTGTGTGAAAATTCCAGTAGATGAGCAGTTTCGGACCATATTCAGACCAGCCTATCCAGCACCAACAACGATGCCATGTTCAAAGTCACTTAAATCTCCTTTCTTTCCTATTCCGACGCTCTATTTTGTACTTGAGCAGATCGTCTAGATCACGTCTACATGCCTAAATGCACTTAATTGCTGCCATGGGATTGGCTGATTACACATTTGCATTAACAATCAGTTGAACAAGTGTATCTAATGAAGTGGCCAGTGAATGTATATGACCTGCTCACTCATTCACTACGTCATCATTCAATTCTATTAAAAAATAAATGTATTTTATAAATTTTTTTGGTCTTTTGTTTGAACAATAACACCATGTAGCTCATCACCAGCAGGAGGCAGGAAGACGCCTCCTGATGTCTGTCTTTCAGCTGCAAAGGAAGAATAAACAAACCTTTTCAAAATAGAATGTGGACGATTTGAAGATGTAACCAATAACAGCATTCTCTCTCTCTCTTTTAAAAACCGATCAGCCACAACATTATGACCAATGACCGGCGAATATATGATAAGATATTAATAAGCAAGTCACTGTTGTATGTATGCTATTAACAGACTTTTTTCTGTTTAAAAAGAGGTCCATGTTCTATTTTCTTGGTCTGTTTCTCTTTTTTTCTTTTCTTTCTTTTCTAAATAATTCATTTTAATAAACAGTAAACAATTTAAACTGAATCAGAGGATCCTCCTCATCAACATTACAGTAATTTCATATCAATATCAGGGTTTGGTATTTCATGGGGGAAATGCTATAATGGACTGATATTTCATCCAGTGTATGTCTACACTGTGACTTTGATATTGACATTGATATTAAAATGTGATATTGACCAGAAATTAATAAAAATGAATGGGGGCATACAAACACACTTGGTCAAGGTACATCAAAGATTTAATTTGTTAGCACTATAGTTTCCTCCTTGTTATAAACTATGTGCAAAATGTTGTAATCATTGTTTTTTTTTTCTTTTCTTTTGATGGCAGTCCTACAATTATTAACAAAAAAGTTTATCCGCACCAAACTCACTCATCCATGTCTTTATGGACACGTCTTTATCACACCGCTATGCAGTTACAACGAGTGCACTGAATGCTATCTGTCAGTTATTAATCATTTATGTTCATAACTCTATGGTAGTTACTGCCATATGCACTGTGCAATGATTTATATAGACAGTTGGGTTTTTCAATTAAAACAGTAACAGCATGATTGTTTTATAAAGTAGACTTTGGCTTCATTTTCACTAGAGGAAACAGCTGGTGTGATGAGGGTGAACACAGAGAAAACTTAGTAACTGATTAATTCCTCATGACATTTTGTAAACTATATTTATGAGAAAGGACTGCACTGATGCCGATATAACAACTCACAGAGCATTAATCCTCGCTCTGTGATGGCGAATTAAAGACGCGCTGAAAAACGGGGAGGAGCCGAAGTCTGCCGCTGTTTTCATATGAAATTTAAAGGGGACTCGGACGATCACCAATTTGTGTAAAGTTTATGAAGAATTTTTTTGTTAGGGGGCTCAGTTCAAATGTTAGGGTAGGCTAAAGGCCCCCTAAAACGGCCTAGCGACGCCCATGGGTTATGGTATAATACATCGCGGCTGTGAGACACATTCTGTACGCTGCGTTCCATTTGCACTATACCCGCTGTCCTCAAACCCTCGAGTGTGCACTTCCAAGTCAAGTTCTGTTCTCTGCGTTCTTGGAATTGAGACACGGCATGAGGAACTTTCTGGATTCTCTGCCAATAGTCGGCTGTTCTATTTGAGAAAAGTGCGTTTCGTTAGCGCACATAAATAAAATTCTAAATTTAATAAATGTAATATTAGGTAAATTAAAAAGTAATCTTCACTGAAGTTGTGTGCGGGAAATCTGTTGACATATTTTATATTTATAGTTAGAAAAAGCGATTCGGGTATGTTTAATGACAGTCTGTATGTTTAATGATTTGTTTTCTGTTTCTGTCTGATCCAGGATCATTCTGGGGGAAAAACAAACACCTGGTCGTGTTATTCCTACTCATCATTATTTCCTACCCAGGCTTTCTGTCTATGCGCATTTATTTAATTCACATGCGTATATTTAACAGTTGACCTGTGAATTGAAGGGAAGGACTTTTTAAAAATCGTTTGTACATGTATCTTAAAACTGTAGGAATTACATTCTGATGAAGAACCGTCATGTGTCAGAATCTGCTGCCCATGTTAAAACTGAGTATGTTTTTTTTTCTTCTGCAATCTTATATCCATTTGGATAATGTAGGACAGACCGGTATAACTATCTGTTTTTTCTACCGGTAGGAAATTCTGACAAGTAGGAAAAACTGATAGAACACCTGTCGTTGGTTTATTCTTTGTCGAACTTTCTGGATGCTTCACTTCTGACTGGATCATGCTCAAAGCACTCAGTATTTTATGGTAAGCTAATGTGCATTTCTATTTTTTTCTTGTAATTTGTGGTAGGAGCAAGCATATTTTATTGGTCAAATTAAATGCTTTGATATATGGGGTGTGGGGTTAATGTTTTTTTATCATTCTGTTTTTCTAAATTATTATTATTCAAAGAAATAAGAAAAATGCATCATAGTTAGTTGAAAACGAGCTATATCTGCATCCTTTTGAAATATTCAGTATAAGTTGTAAATTTATCATTTAAATATCCTATTCATCTAGGGTTTGGAGCGCCGTATCCTGTTATCCCTCACACATTACATCTTGAGGTAAATTAGTCAGAAATATACACTAAATTCAAGTTCACATCACATACATTATTTTGTGTATTTATAAGGAAAACCACTTTTGCATTAAATCCAGACGTAGCTGTACGTTATTTACAAAAATGCTTGACTTAAATGTCAGTTATATTGCGACACTAAGTGATGGTGTGTAACCCTCAGGTGGACCAACATCGTGGAATATCTGCAAAATATGGAGATGACTGGAGCACTGTTCCATGTTTTATGCCTTGGGGATGATACAAGAGAGACCTGACAGACCTTTGCTATTGTTGGAGGCAATGCTATTGATACAGACTCTTTGGTGGAGGCTGTTGATGTTTGTTTTAAAGGTTTTTTTTTGTATTTGATGTGTAATACACAAAGCAGTGTCTTCCAACCTGGAAGTTTCTCGACCATACTGTAGATCAGATTAATGGACATGAGTCCTCATCTGTTAAATTTTTGAGGACAAGAGTTTTTAGCCCACATTTAATAAATAATATTGAAAAAAAGTTTTATTGTTCTTGTTCTTAATGTCATTTAGAAAGTAAACGAAATAGTAATAGTTAAAATAAATAGTTAAAATATTAAAATGTAAAATGGGAATGTTTGATGTCATGCTGATATAAGATTTACAGGGGCCTCTTTTTTTATTGTTTTACAGAGAGTGTTTTGTTACATTTATATTATATCTAACTATATTATGTCACCTTGGGATTATATGGTTCTGTCTAACATTTTTGTCAAAATTTAGTTATTTTCTTATTCTRTGAAAATCTTTTCACAATATGTGAAGTTGTGTACATTTTGGGACTTTTGTGTAAAATGGTTTTATCCACTAAATCAAATGGAATGTGTCAACCCAGCAAGAGGGCTAATTTTACCCACCCATCAAGTAAAATAACCCAGCAGTTTAACATTTAACCCAGTTAGAGTGTCAGAGTGTCAATTCTAGGTTAAATGGTAAAACCCAGCACTAGAGTCAAAACAACCCAGCGCGTGTTGTGTCCAATACTGACCCAGCCGCTTTGTTAAGGTTGGGTTGTTTTTTAACCCAGCAGTTTTTAGAGTGTAGAGAATTGTTCATCAAGTCTACATTAGAAACACAAGAAAGGCTCTTTGGAAGTAAAATATTAAGAAGTGAGGGGGGGGGGGATCAAGACTTGCACTATACTGTGCTAGACAAGTTTACCAAATGACCAGCAACCAAATAAAATCTGATTATAAAGTTTCTAAGTATTAACACTTAGGTTAGCATAAGTTCTGTAGCTCCTGCAAGTAAACTTGTGATAGTCTGAATTTGTTGATAGTACACTGTAGGCTATATAAAATCCTGTAAATGTGTAACTCGTAAATGTGCTATAACAGTAAGTGAAGCCTGTTTTGATACTTTATTGTAGCAATATAGCATATTTATTGTGGTGGTGGCACAGTGGTGTAATGGTTAGTTAGTACTGTGTCCTTGCACCTCCAGGTTCTGTTTTGATTTCTGCCTTGGTGTGGAGTTTGCATATTCTCCCGTGCTTGGTGGGTTTCCTCCAGGAACTCCGGTTTCCTTCCACCCTGGACATCTTGGTACCCTGTCCAGGGTTTTCCCTGCCTTGTGCCCCAAGTCTACTGGTATAGGCTCCAGGCCCTGTGACCCAGTATTCAGTATACCCTGTAAATTGCAGTGGTCTCTTATTTTTTCCAGAGCTGTACTGTACTCCAGAAAACTTTTGGAATGTCATCAAGAAGAAGATGGAGGGTCACAAACCATGTTTAAGCATCATCTAAACTGTTTCCTTTTTTTTTTTTTGCAAAAAGAGTGGTTTAAAGTTACTCAACAGCAATGTGAACAACTGGTGTAGTGTAGCCAAAACAAGCCAAAAGCATGAAAGTTACAATTGCAAATCGAAGTTATTCCACCAAATACTGATTTCTTAATGTTATTTAGCCACAGCATTAACACCAATTTGTTTACAAATTATTTGCATTTTTTTTAGTTATTAAAGCTCTGCAAATACTGCATCACCTTAGGTTATTCTGATGTGTTTTTATGTCATTTAAATAATAGTTATATTTTGTATCGAGGAGAAATATTGTCAGCAGTTCACAAAAATAAAACAAAACGGTTCATCTCCCCAATACATGGACCTGTAAGAAAAACAAAACACGAGAAACTGATTCTTTTGCAGTGGTCTCTTTTTTTCCAGAGTTGTATGATGTCATATAAACAGTAGCATGGATTGGCATTACAGCTCCATTTCTAATACATAATTCTATAGTAAATGCGATGCATAATGAGACCTGACTGGAAACTCAACAGACAATCAGGTGAAGTTTCTGGAAAACTGTGATTGTCCARATGTGTGACGGTTTTTGTAACTTTGCGCCGAACCGAGTACGCGGGAACACAGAGTGGCTCACGCACACGACAGAGATGTACGGGATGTTGCGGGTGCACAGAGCGCTTTCTCTACTTCAAGCAAGTCCTACTGTGCGCCTCGGGCATTCATGTAATGCCATAAACGTGAATTTCCAGACGATTAACATTTTAGAGAAATTACTGTGTTACTTATTTACTGTTGAGAAGCGCACCTAGAAAAAAAAAGATTTCGTAATTGTCATGCATGCAGACMACTGGGAGAACTGGATTATTTGGTGGAACGACGCTCTCCAATAAATTTCAAATAATAAGTTAATGCTAATGCTTTGTTAATGCTTTGAAATACAAGAATGATTATGGTTGTCTCTCTCTCCACATTTCTCATCTAGACGCTTTAATAAAGTTGGAAGGAGACGGGGAAAGAATTCCGGATCACTGCTGAAATCTAGTATATGACTCGAACTGTTCAGCACACTCCACCTACATGTACATGGACATCAGTTCGACTCATTCAAGGGAAGCGACTTCCATTAAAATTCGTCGTCTGTAGGAAGGATGAGAAAAAGTAGTAGGAAAGAGCCGCTTCGTTAGAAATAGGGAATTTGGCAGTGGGCGTGGTTTTAAGCAGCCGCACCCGCTTCCCCCTCTATAAGGCTGAGAACCGATAGGTCCTTTAATTATTATTAGAATAAGTTTCTTCTTGTTGCGTCTGTCGGCGTTCATCATGACAGCAGCGTGCCGCGTCCACAGACCTCTCAGCCGGACACTCGGCTCGGTTCAGGAGCTCATCACGCGGAATATGAARTCACACGCAGGAGACTTAAACCGCCAATCTGCCGCGGCCTTCAGCGGAAACTTAAAGACAATAGATGATCTGCCTGGACCCAGTCTCTCCACCACGGTTTACTGGCTGTTCGTGAAAGGATATGCAGATAAAAGTCATGCATTGCAGGTTGGAAGCTATTATTTCTCCCGTTACCGTTACTGCTACTCCTACTGCTACTGCTACTGCTGCTGTTACGTCTGCCGTTAGGTCTGCCGCTACTCGTGGTCGTCGCCAGACCCCCCTTTCATGGGATCCTATTACAAGTGATCCCGAGTTAAATCTCAAGTTCGTTTTTATCAGACTGTTTATCCAAGCGCTGCTTTATCATTTTATCCACAATGATAAAGCAGCGCAATTTAAACCAAAATATTTTGATACGGGTCGCGCGCAATTYGTCACCTGAAGCGAGAATCGGGATTAATGTACGATGGCACGATGGGACTAAAGCAAGTTTTATAAAACTATATCTATACATTTCGGTCTTATTTCGACTCAACACTCTAAAAACTGCTGGGTTAAAAAAACAACTCAACCGTAACGCAGCCGCTGGGTCACTATCGGACAGAACGCGCGCTGGGTCGTTTTGACCCAAGTGTTGGGTTGTACCATTTAACCAAGAATCCGGGGTTGTTCATCTGACCCAACCCAGTGGGTTAAATAAACACTCTAGCTGGGGTGACACATTCCATTTGATTTTTTTATTTTCAAAAAATACACAAAATGTTCACGTCACATAATGTGAATAGATTGTCACAGAATAAGAAAATGTGAATAACTTAATTTTGACAAATTTGGACAAAACCATATAATTTCAAGGTGACCATTTGTTAAATATAAAATAAATGTACTGTAACATAAACACTCTGTAAAACAAAAACAAGAGACCCCTGTAAGTCTGAGTTGAATTGCATTTTTTGCATTTAATACAATGTTTAAAAACTTTTTATATATAAGTTTTCAATACAAATCTTATAATGCCCACATGACACAAACATTTCCCATCTTAATATTTCAACAATTCGTTATTTAATTATTACTATTTAATTTCCTTCAAAAATGACATTAAAAACAAAAATGATAAAACTTTTWAAAATATTATTGATTAAATATGCGCTGAAAAATGTAATGACACAAGATGAGTACTYGTGTCCATCAATCTGATCTACAGTATGCTGGAGAAACTCCCAGGTGAGAASACCCTGCTTTACATCAATGACCAAAAAAACTAAAACCTTAAAACAAACATCAATGGCCTTCACAAAAGAGTCTGTAAGAGTAGCGTTGCCTCCAACAATGGAAAAGGTCTGTCAGKTCCCTCTTGTCTCATCCCCAAGGGACAAAACATGGAACAATGCTCCAGTCATCTCCATATTTTGCAGATATCTTCCTCATCATRTTGGTCCACCTATGGATTATACAKCATCACTTAGTGTTGYAATATAACKAACATTTACGTTGAGCATTTTTGTTAAGGAYGTACAGCTACATATGTATTTAAYGCAAAGCATTTTCTCTCTTGCCAATACACAACGTGAATACATAACGTGAACATGAATTTAGTGTATATTTTTGAATAATTTACCTCACTGTTTAACATGTGAGGAATAACAGGATACGGCGCTCCATCTGGATTTAATACAAAACATTCATCCCCTTTTCAAATTCTCAACAAACACTAGATGAATATGATATTTAATGGTGAATTTAAAACTTATAATAAATATTTCATAAGTTTAAAGAAAAAGCTTGTTTTAAACTACGACTTAACCATGACACTTTCTCATTTTTTGAATAATAAAACAGAATGGGAAAACAATATTAATCCCACACAATATTAATATCAAAGCATTTATTTTAAACAATAAAATATGCTTGCTCCTACCACAAGTTTCTAAAAAAAAGGTCAAATTTACATTAACTTACCATAAAATACTAAGTGCATRATCCAGTCAGAAGTGAAGCATCCAGAAAGTTCTCCAAAGAATRAACTAACTGCTGGGTCAGAATAACACAACCAGTTAATTTTTTTTAACAGACAGAAACAGAAGACATATTAAGACTGTCATTAAACATATCCCAATAGCTTCTTCTGACACCTATTAAATGTTATAAAATATGCCAAGAAACGTTCCACACACA